>CALSCP010000519.1:0-29901 GCA_943704425.1 Ministeria vibrans ATCC 50519 | reverse complement strand
TCTATCACTTTGTTTCTTTCTCCTCTCTCTCTCTCTCTCTCTCTCTCTCTCTCTCTCTCTCTCTCTCTCTCTCTCTCTCTCTCTCTCTCTCTCTCTCTCTCTCTCTCTTGCTACACTTTGTTTCTGTCAGACACATACCGGTATTGCTCGCCCAGTCGCACTGCGCTTCTCTCTGGACGTCTGCCAGCTCACCAGAACCAGTGGAACCGTGCCAATGACAACATCGGGGGCGGACCACACACCAATACCACGCTGCTCCCCCGCATGCTGGCGAAGGCCAACTACGACTCCTATCACTCGGGCAAGTGGCATTTGGGCGCTGCTTCGCCCGACCTTGTCCCCACCGGTCGCGGCTTCAAGGGATCCTTTGGCTACTTGTCGGTCCGTTCTTGATATAACAAACCTCCACTCTGTTGTCCCTGTTGGGTTCTTTGTTCAACTTAGTTCTCATCAACTGTTCCAGGGCGCCGAAGATCACTACACCAACTCGGACGACCCCGTGCCTCGCTGCGGCTTCAAGGAAAAGTCGGTGGATCTGTATCACGACTACACGCCTGCGTTCAACATGAACGGCACCTATGGTGACTTCATGTTCACCAAGCACACCATTGATATGATCCATGCGCACGACAAGTCGTACGAGAATTCAACATTTGCTGATTTTTCCGTGATTCTTTGGCTTCATCTTAGCAAGCCACTTTTCATCTACCACGCAAATCAAGTGAACCATGCCCCGGTATGACCGTCACATTTAGTACATACACACATGTACATTCCACCTACATGTCCTCACATATGTACTGTTTAGCTTGAGGCTCCCCAGCGCTTCCTTGATTTGTATCCGGATGTAAACAACACAGTGCGCAAGACATACCAGGCCATGACGGGTGTGTGGGACGAGGCTCTCAAGAACATCACAGACGCTCTTAAGGTCAATCACTTTGTTTTGTCTGTGTTGTTTTTCTCGTTTTTTACCTTCTTCTCTCGCTCTGTCTCTCGCTGTCTCTTCCTCTCTCTCTCTTTATCACGTTGTTTCTCTCTCTCTCTATCACTTTCTTTCTATCTCTATCACTTTGTTTTTCTCTCTCTGTCACTTTGTTTTTCTCTCTCTATCACTTTGTTTTTCTCTCTCTATCACTTTGTTTCTCTCTCTCTATCACTTTGTTTCTTTCTCCTCTCTCTCTCTCTCTCTCTCTCTCTCTCTCTCTCTCTCTCTCTCTCTCTCTCTCTCTCTCTCTCTCTCTCTCTCTGACCCTCGTTTCTGACGCTACTTTAGGAGACCGGTCTGTGGGATAATACTCTAATTGTGTTCTCAAGCGACAACGGTGGTCCGTCCCTTAGCGATGCCGCCAGGTTTGAATCCAAGCGATGTGGGTTGGCGCAATGTGTTGTGTCTTATTGAAATTGCGTTTTGTTCTCTTTGTAGTGCGAATAACTATCCGTTGCGCGGAGGCAAGTACTCTGATCTGGAAGGAGGAGTCCGGTGCGCACTCATAGACACACACACACACACACACACACACACACCTCTCTCTCTCTCTCTCTCTCTCTCTCTCTCTCTCTCTCTCTCTCTCTCTCTCTCTCGCTCTCTCTCTCTCTCTCTCTCTCTCGCTCTCTCTCTCTTGCTCTCTCTCTCTCGCACCATATACTTACCTATGAGTTATCTGTGTAGTGTCAATGCCTGGATTGGCGGCCCTTTCTTGCCTGAGAAGGTTGTCCGTTCTGTGTGTTTCTTCTTGTCTTATTTGTCACCTTTTGTGTAGATGCGAGGAAAAACCTTACACGGATTCATCCACATGGCCGGTAGACACACCACAAATCACTCGCACACACAAGATTATTATTATTAATAATTCATTATTAATTTTTGTTTTTATTATTATTATTATTGTCATTATTATTATTATCGTTATTATTATCATTGTCATTCTGATTATTATTATCATTATTATTATTATTATTGTTGTTGTTGTTTTTATGTTGTTATTATAATATTATAATAATTATTATTATTATTATTATTAATTTTATTCTGACGTTATTAATTGTCAATTTATATATATATATAAGCCGCTTACGTCTTGATGTGTGCGACTTAGATTGGTATGCGACCTTTGCGCATTTAGCCGGAGTGGATCCAACGGACGAGCCCGCCAAACGGGCAGGACTGCCTCCCATTGACTGTACGATCCAAGCGCACTATTTTATAATTATGGATACACGCAACTATTCGCTATTTGTACTCTTCCTTAGCCCTCAACATGTGGCCGTATTTGTCGGGTGACGTGGACGTGTCACCGCGTCAGGAAATCATTCTGTCTGTGGTCAACAACCGCACATACGGCGGAGAAGGTACACACAACCGCACTTAAACGCATCCCCTCACATCGTCTCTCTATCATTCGTATTTTTCTTTCTTCTTCCTCTCTCTTTATTCTTGTTTCTCCCTCTGAGTGTGTGCTTTTTTTTTGTTTCTTTTTTCAGAGGGCACTGCGGGTGGTTTTCTGCGCGCCGACGGATGGAAGGTCATTTTTGGAAAGCAACATCCAGCGCTCAACCCAGGCACCGTACGCACTGCTACTCTTCCACTCACTTACTCATACTCACACATACCTCACCTTAGACGTACCCTAACGGCACCGCGCCTGGCCCTGCCCAGCAGGAATGTGGCCAAAATGGATGTCTCTACAATGTCCTCGACGACCCTACCGAGCACCACGAACTCTCTCAGTCCCATCCACAGGTACAGACAGACCCACTCTTCTTCCTACACCTCCTCATTCACTCTCCATGCATACACAGCTGCTCAAGGAACTCACCGACCGCTTCAATGAGCTCGCCAACACCGCCTATCAAACTCCCTTTGCCAACGGAGGTTCGCACCTCAACTCACCACCATACGTAACGTCAATCAACTCTATTGTTTTTTTTTTTTTTTTTTTTTTTGTGGTTGTAGACTGTGCCCAAATCTCCAAAGTCCTTGACACGGGTTACTGGGCACCCTTCACCAACGACCATCCCTACCCGATTGTCCATTGAACACCCAGAGAAATCAAATCAACTCGTTCTTCATTAGTAGTTAGTAGGCAATGGGACACTTCCACACACCACTGACATCGTTGAAGCGCAGCGACATGTTGAGTCCCAGCAGCGCTTTCATGTCCTCCTCGCTCAATGTAAACCCTTGCACATCCAGATTGGCGCGCAGATGCGCCTCCCCTGTGCCCTTGGGGACCACTGTGTGGCCCCGCTCGACCGCAAAGCGCACCAGCACCTGCGCTGCAGTGACCTTGTGCGCCGCTGCAATCGCTCCCACCGTCTCGTTCTCGAGCAACGGCACCGCCATCTTCAGTTGTGGCAACTACCGGATCACCCTTAGATCAACCACATCCACTGTTATCATCTTCCATTGTTTTCCTTACCCCAAAAGCCTCGTAGCTGCGCCCTCCGAAGGGAGAGTAGGCCGTCAGCGTAATGTCGTATCGCTTGCAAAATTCGCACAGCTTCTCCTGCGTCAGCTGTGGGTGCAGCTCGACCTGGTTGACAAGCGGACGAATGCGTGCGTACGACATGACATCGTACAGCGACTGCACATTCATGTTGCTCACGCCAATGTTGCGAGCCAGACCGCTGTCCATGAGCGCCTCCATCGCTTCCCACGTCTCGCGAATCGGAACAAAGTCCATAATGGCAGCCTCGTTGTCGTCGTACTCCCACATGGGCGGGTACTTTTGGTCGTACTCGACATGCTTGAACGACAGCGGGAAGTGGATGAGGTACAGATCGAGGTAATCGAGTCCAAGATCGGAAAGCGTCCTACAAAAGCACAATCAGTCGCCGTCGCCCCTGGCGCCCTCCCCCGCCCTCCTCCGGCTCGGTTACCGCTGAATCGCAGGCTTCACATGCTCTTTGTGGTGATCCGTGTTCCACAGCTTGCTCGTCACCCACAGTTCGTTGCGTGTGACGATGCCTATGCGACGCCCCTCAATCCACCGAACCCAACTTTCTCCGTTACACACACACACACACCTTCATCGATTGCGCGTCGAATGCCCAGACCGACCTCCTTCTCGTTGCCGTAGTCCATGGCGCAGTCAATGTGGCGGTATCCCAGCTGCGACAGACCGACAGGGAGACACAGTGTGATCATCATGCATCGCGGCAGACAGCATGCCTACCTGAATGGCCTTGAAAACGCTGTCCGGACACGCGTCCTTCTCCATTTTCCACGTCCCCAGACCCACAATGGGCATCTTTGATCCATTACGAAGAGTCACACACGCCATTTTAAAAAGTTTATGTGATGATCAGATAACAATGATAAAAATATTAATCAAGTAAGTCTCAATCAATCTCTCAAGTCTCAATGTCTCATCACTCATCAGTCATAACTCATTCATTTTGTTGGCATGTCTCGCCGCCACGACCAGTCGCTGCCGTACGACGACACAACGGATGCCAATGCTCGGCTAGCGTACATTTTGCATGGTCTTGGGCGGTGCCTGGCCCTCAGCGAGATCACGCCGGGCACGTCGTTCTACTTGCGGCGCATCAACGACTTCCTGCAAGTGCACAAAGTCAATCGGGTGCCCCTCGACCTCGCCGTCGAGCTTGTGCCACTGCTATACCAGGTCGTCATCGACACAGAGGAAAGCCACGATGTGGGCGCCGCTGCAACCGCCGCTTCCGTCCTCTGTTCATTTCTGAGGTACAATCAATCATAAAAAAAAAAAAAAAAAAAAAAATAGAACATAGCGCATCGGCCCTGACCTCATGCACCACGCCCACCCACTGATGATCCCTTGCTGCATTAGAAAACGATCCATATTGCACACAGGCGCATTCTACCTCGACTGGCGGCCGCTCTACTCATTCATTCGTGAATATCACTTGGCGAAGAATCGCGATGGATCAACCCTACCGCCAAGCTTCATTCCGCTCATCCTCAACCTCACGGCCGCCGCCCGTCGTTTCTTTCGCCCTGCCGCCACCCAGGAGATGCTCGACGAGCTCCTTCCCATGCTCTGTCCCCACGACACCTCCTTCTTCTTTGCTGCCGCCTGTCTCTGCACTTTTCTACCCACTGGCACCGAACAGCCGCACCATCTCTGGCTCAGCACCATGTACACCACTTGGAACGAAATCCAAAACGTCTCCGGCTGGGACCAGCTCTTCACGGGACTCTTCCGTCGTCTCGCGTTCGCCTCCGTCGCCGACGACCAACTCGTCGACTGGCAACCCCTCTTGCCCGACCTCTACTCACGCTTCCTCGGCGTCCTTCGTCTGCCCGTCGGCTCCAACGGTGGCCTTCCTCACTCCACACACTTGCCGCCTACCTGCGACGTCTTCGTCAAGCGCGATCGAAACGCCTTTCGCCCCATTCGCGACATGGCCAACTTCATGGTCACCACGTTGCGTCCCGGTGACTGTGCACAACCCGACGCGCCCCTTCGCCGCATGTTCCAGTCCATCGAGTCCTTCTATCATCCAAGCAACATGGGTCAGTGGCAAAGCAAACTCGCCGCCCTCATTCATTGTCTGGCCGTCGCCTTTGCCAAGCGACTCTGCAACGAAAAGCGCGCTACGCGTGGCGACACCGTACCTTATCCAGTCGCGCCTCTCGATCAGCGTCTCACTCACGACGACGGCGTTGCCTTTGTTCACATCCTCCAGCCGGCGACCCTACTGTCGCTCTTTGGCAAGAGCCAAGTGCTCGTCATGTCCGCCCTCTCCGCCCTCAAAGTCCTCGTCGACATTGACCCTTCCTCGCTGCTCCCCCTTGTCCTCGACCGCGTCTACCCGGCCCTTGAAACGCTCACCGACACGAACACGACAGGCTCGGCGATTGCCGCCCTCACCATGCTCATGCGACCGCTCACCGCCGCCCCGTCGCCTCATCTCCTGCCCCTCCTCCATCTCATTCTGCCGGGCATCGATGCCAACGACCCCAGCAAGACGACAACGACGCTACGCCTCCTCCACACCCTTGTCCAATGCATTCCCATTGCAGATTGCTCGGCGGCCGCCTCACAGCAGCCCACCGAGGCGGCTCGCGAAACATGCCGCTCCACCGCCCACTTTGACGATTGGCTCGCCCTCTTGCTCCAGCGTATCTTCACCCTCATTGAGTTTCAGCCAAGCGAAAACCGCTCGCGTCCTCTGGGCGCCCTTACCGATGCACACGGCGCCGGGGCCGGTAGTGGCAGCGTGGGCGTGCGTTTTAATGCCGCCGGAAAACGCATTGCCGTCTGGTCTGTCGAGTCCAATGTAGCGCGTCGCCTCACCGTCTTCTTCGAGCAGCTCTTCATGCAGCTCTCTCCCACGCTCTACACCGAAGCGCTGCGGCACGTCCACCAAAAGTTCTTTTCGTCGCTCCGTGTCAACTCACTCAAACTGTGTGGTCAACTGTGTGCGGCCGTGGCGCGCGCCCGTCCCGCTCAGGCCATGGCACTCATGCTGCCACCCCACCTCGATGCCGTCGTCAACCTGCTGGCCAACCACGAGGGCGTCGCCGCCGACGGACTTCCCGACAACGACCTCGTCTGGCCCCTTCGCATGATTGGCCAGTGCATCAAGAACGCCGGCGATGCAGTGCTCGAGTACGTGCCGCGCATTACCGAGGTCGTTGCGCTGTGCGTCCGCTACGAACCCAAGAGCCGTGCTCTTGTCAAACTTGCTGGCAAAATTGTTCGCAACCTCTTGCGTGCCCTGCTCAACATATACCCTCTCGAGTCGCGCACCGTGCCCGACAACCAAGTGGATGACATCTGGTCGGATCCCGCGCGTCTCTTTGCCTCCTGGTCGTCCCCCGGCGACCGCGACAACCTCCACATCCGCTGGCACGTTCCTTCCGTCGCCGACGTTGCCGCTGCCGAGTCTCTCTTGCACACATTCCTCGAACCCGCACTTACATCACTCGCTCACTATCACACGACCACATCATCAGACAACTCCCCAAGGGACACGAGCAGCGACGCAGCCGCCGATGTGGTCGGCATGTCGCATCAGCTTCTCATCATGTTCAACTGCATTCGTGGTGTTGCGGCCAGTCTCCCACACACTGCCCCGGGTGTAGACGCCGTCTTGAGCCCCACCTCGTCTGTCGATTCTCTTGTTCCACCCCGCTTTGTCACCGTTCCCGACGCCGAAAACCCCGTGTTTGCGTCCGCCTACTTGTTGGGCGTCAAGGCACGCATGCACGAGGCGCTCATCGACTTCACCGACTGGCTGTTGCGTCACCACGAGGACGAGACGCGCACAATGCGTCTCGCCGTGAAAACCCTCCAGAACCTCATTACGTACAATGGTGTGCGTGTGTCCGATTCGACCCTTGCCAGTGCGTATCAGAGCGACAAGGCAACGCTGCGTGTCACCACCGATCCCGACAAGAATCTGCCGCGTCCCGTTCTTGTCATTCGCACCTACGCCCAGCACAACATGCGCCTCGGCAAGAACCTCATCACTGGCTCCTACACGCCCCTCATGCACCGCACGGTCGCTCTTCTCATTGGTCTCTCCACCAGCAACTATGCGCGCGTCCGCTCGCGCGCCCAAAAAACTCTCCAAAAGGTGAATAGTATCAACTCGGAGTCGCGTCAGGTGACCGTTACAAGCACACTCAACGTACTCGATCGTGTCATCGACAAAATCAACCAGCCCACAAGTGCCGTGAAACTCGCGGACGACGGTATTGCCGCCGTCGGTGGATCGGACACGACTGCAATGGAGATGGACACGTTACAGGACAGTGCGGCGCCCGAACAAGCTCAATCACTCGTGGCCATCGACGAGGAGACACACAACACGGTGAAAGGCGCTCTTTTTGTGCTGCGCGACATACTGCCCCTCTACTACATTGGAGTCATGTGGGCGTCGTGCGACGGCGTGCTGCCCCGTCTTATTGCCTTGCAGCGAATCGACAAGCTGTCGGTACAGGACCTTGTGCAAAAGGTCAGTTCGGTCATCAGCAATGTGACGTACGTGCCCATTCGTGCCGACATCTCCGAGGCCGTCATGCAGCGCGGCGCCACCTTCTGCGCCACCGTCAGCGCTTGGCTCGCTGCAAACCCCTGTGCCTACCCCCCGCCCATTGGCGCGCTAAGTGACACGCCCGAGCAAGTTCAAGAGCGCGTCCGCAGCCTCGTTGCCGCCAACGATGCCACATACACGCGCGCCGTCGACTCGACGCTTGCCTTTTTGCGCAGCGAAAAACTCCATTGGCGCTACGAAATGATCTGTTTTGCGCACATCATTCAGCTCATTCGTAACGATCACTCAATTCATCCGAGCATCGCCCGCCTTGGCCTGAACGCTTTCTACGACGACTCGCGCCCCATGCGCCAGCTTGCTCTCAGCACCGTTTCCACCTTGCTTCTTCTGCAAAAGACCCGCTCGCCCAAGTTGCCATCGGGCACGGTCACCATCGACACCATGACCGCGCGCCTTGACGACACCACCGGTGAGCGACGCTTGTGGAACGTGGCGGACGCTGTGCCCGCTCCGCAGAGTGAAGACGAGTGGAATACAGCGCTGTTCTTTGACAAGAACTACGCCGGGTGGAAGCACCGTGTGTTGCCGCGCGCCGTTGCTTACTCGTACGCCAACATGGCTGACGGCGATCTGCCTGGTGGCTTTTCTTCCAAGGACTCGCGCAACTACGACGAGATTCGCGAAGTGTTGCGCGAGGCGTGGACCTCGCAGGCGTATGTGGAGCGCGTTCTGGCATACATGGATCAGGAGAAGGACGCGTCGCAGGACGACGCGGACACGGACATTGTACAAATGTTCAAGGGGGTCTTTGCGAGCTTTGGCGAAGCAGCTTTCGACGCCTTCCGTCCCTCCATTGTGCGTCTATGTGCGCCACGCACCGACCGCTGGAGCCAACGCCTTGCCTCCGAAGTCGTCTCGGGACTGGTGCGTGGCAGCAAACACTGGCCTTTCGGCGCACAACAGCGTCTTTGGACCTTCCTCACGCCATTGCTGCAGAATGCCTTTGAGAGTGCCAGCAACGAGACACTCGCAAGCTGGAGCACCCTTGTACGCAACTGTGTGTACGACCGTGACCCCAAGCGTCTCACCTGGCTCATTCGCTTCCTTGTCCACCAACCACTTGACTGGCAACTGCCCTCCTTCACCATCTGCACGCGTCTCAACTTCATTCAGACCATCTTAGGCGAGCTCTCGTGGCGCGGCCTCGAGCCGTCCCTTCACACTCTCAACGAAATGCTCGCTGCACTCGATCATCCGTACAAGCTTGTGCGCGAGTCTGTCGGTGTCACCATCTTCACCGTGTTTCGTTCGCTCTGGGATCCTGACCAGCCGGAGGGCCTCGCACCCTTGCACGCCTTTGTTGACGCCGTGGTCGCTCAATGGGCTACTCTGCTCGAGCAAGACCTTGAACGTCTCCGTCAGCCAACCACCGCCACCACCACCACCGCCGCCGCCGCCGCCGCAACAACAACAACAACAGCAGATGGTGGTGATGACTCCATGGACACGAGGGCGGACGACGACGATAACGACAGCTCCGATGCACCCGCCACAGCACCCAATGCGGTTGTGCTAGGCACGTCGGTGGACCAGCCGAGCGTACGTGTGGCCAAGACGGTCCTCAATTGGCTCATTAATTCGTTCCATGGCGGAGCGGGTCTCACTTGTCTTCCCTACATCAGCAAGATTCTGCCTCTTTTCTTCCGTATGTACGAGTTTGCGCGCGACGAAGACCTACAAGCGCTGCTGCGCTACACGCTCTCCCTCATCTCGCACATGCGTCTGCCCGTCACCTACCTCGACTACTTTGTCGGCGTCATTGAGACGGTTGTTGCGGGCGATGCCTGGCGCACCAAAGTTGCCATATTGCACTTCCTTCAAGGGTTTGTCTTCCGCAACCTGTTCCGCCTCACCCGCGCACACCTTGACACCCTCGTCGCCGTGCTCTACCAGGCTCTTCTCGACCCGCAGCTTGAGGTTCAGCAACTCGCCGCCGCCACCTTCTCGGGGCTTGTGCGCTGCGGTGCATTGCCTGTCTGCGACTACCACATCGAAGAGCGCTTTCGCCAACTGGCCGCCACACCGCTATTCAAGTTGCCTCGTCGACGACGCACCCAACAGCAATCACAGAATGCGACGTTGGCTGCGGTCCCTCCACCGCTCAGCGAAGAGAAACAGGCACAAATGGTTACGGCAAAGCGCACGCGTCTCGCTGGTGTGCTCGGCATGGCCTGCCTCGTTCAAGCGTACCCTTACTCCGTACCCGAATGGATGCCCCAAATGCTTGTGGACCTTGGTGACTACCTGTCCGACCCGGAGCCAATTCGTTCGACGGCCAAGAAGGCACACGCCGAGTTCTGGCGCACGCACCAAGATGAGTGGCACTACAAGCACAAGCTGCTCTTCACCGACG
Organism: Ministeria vibrans ATCC 50519; assembly: GCA_943704425.1. Lineage (NCBI taxonomy): Eukaryota > Filasterea > Ministeriida > Ministeriidae > Ministeria > Ministeria vibrans. The sequence continues at coordinate 19,499 of CALSCP010000519.1, read as the reverse complement.
ACCAGCTGGGGGTCATCACGGACCTTCTCATTTCTCCCTCCTACTACGTCTGACTTGAGTGTGTACCTTATCTATACATTTCGACATCATTACACTATACTATTTATCAATACATCATACCTTTTGTTGCTCTCTCGCACAGTCGCGCTCACTCTGAATTTGTTTATTAATTTTGTTTTGACTTTTGTTGTTTCAACAAAATGAAAAATTATGACGAATAGTATCAAAAAAGGGTCAGTGGAAGGGCAAAGTAGTAGTGAGGCGATTGTATGTACGAGCCGTGCGTGCGTGCGTGCGTGTGTGTGTGTGCGTGTGTGTGTGTGTGTGTGTGTAGCTCTTGCCGAATGAATAACAGCGGAATACTTTGAATACAAAATTGAAATTTTAGCCAAAAATATTCGCATGGTTCGCGTACTACCGCACTCGCTGTTCTCAGGCGAACGACTGGTGTCGTTACCGGGCGATCCCGGGACGATTCCGACGGACATCCATGCGCATTCGGGAATGCTTTTTGTCGCGACCAACGACGGCCATGTTGCCGTGTACGCCGTCGTAGACGCGCCCAGCGCCCCGCACGGCCCCGCCCCCGAGCTCATCTCACGCTTTCGCGTCTTGCCCCTTGCCCCCCGTGTCGGCACGGTCGCCACCAAAGTGCTCTACGTCGCACAACTGGACGCCATTCTGACGCTCCAAGACGGCGCCGCTCGTCTCTACACAAACTGGCGCCCGCTCTGCCGGGCCAGCGCCTCTCACAGTCGCCCAGGGGGTGTTGCTACCTCCTCCAGTGTCTCGATACCGGGCGGGAATCGTGAGGGGCGCAGCGATTCGGCGCTTGACGAAAAGTACCACTTCAATGCGTCGGAAATCCACGACATCCACGACGATGGCTTCTCCCTTGTCAAGCGCCCCTCCTTCTCGCACAACCGCTCCGACAATGACATGCACGGCAACGCTGGCGACGCTCAAGTCGGCGCAACGGAGTCGCACGACGGCGTACCTTTGGTCAATGGAAGGAAGGAACCTGAGCATGCTGATGACCACCGCAACGACGACGACGACGACGACGACGACGACGGCTGCGTTCCCGACGAGCAACTCGGTGTGGCTGAGTTGCCTGCTGGCGGCTCTGTCGTTGCCATGAATGTGTGCCCCTTGCATGGTCATGTGGCGCTGGCAGCCGGCAAGGGCATTGTGGTCTTTGTGGTGCGACGCAGTCGTCGAACGGGTCTCTTTGGTCTGGCGCGTGCCTTTGACATTGGTGCGCCGCGTGCCATTACAGACGTTGCCATTTGCGGTTGCTATGTCGCACTGGTGCTCGCCGAAAGTGACGTTCGCGTGCTCCGCATCGCCGCGTCGACCACGGCGCGCAGTGCGTCCACCTCCACACCCTACGCAAGCAACACCGGCAATCACAACAGCCGTGGTGGCCATAGTCGACAGGCGGTTCTCGCCGCTCGCTTCTCTCCCTACACCCTCACTGCTTCGTCGTCAAACAATGTGTCAATGTCGGCGTCGTCGCTGTCCACCAAGGCACCCGACAGTGGCGGCGCGGCGGGAGGAGGGGGCACGGCAGGCGCCGCTGTCGACCTTTGCGACATGTTTGAGGATGCGCCCATGGAAATTGACGAGTCGTGTTACTCCGATCGACCCACCGAAGCGGGTCGCGACCCGCTCTTTGTCGCACTCAATTTTGAGACGGGTGCTCACGAACTCAATGCCACCAGTGAGTTTGTAACCATTCCGGGTCTGCACGGCGACCCCTCAACGCGCTCCACCAGTGAATGGTATCCCGACCGCGACCCGTCCGCTCAGAATCAACATGGCGCGCGCCACTCGCACACGGGTCAGAAACTGCTCGCGGGCGAGCGGCTAGGCCCCATTCCGGCTTCCGAATTCACTGTCAACTGCTCGACAGGAGTGCGTGTGGGTGCTTGCGACGCAATGCTCTCGCGCTCCTTTGCCACCGACGACTCCATCCATTCACTGCAGTTCACGCCGTGTCTGCCGTCGCGCTCTACAACGCGCTTCCGCACCAGCAATGCCGACGCAGCCAACCCGCTCACGCGCCACGGCATTGGCCACGAGGGCGTTCGCCTGCACTTCACCCGGGCCAACGAGGCCTTTGCGTACGACGTCTCAGCCGCCGTGCGTCTTGGCTCCTATCTCTTTATGGCGTCCGCCGTGCACGCCGTCGCCAACCGCTATTTTTTTTTCGCGGCCACGGCGGGCCTGCTTGCCGCCCACGGCATCAGCACGGGCGGTCTCGAGGCGTACACCATGCGCTCCCTGAGCGACCTCGTCCACGCCTCCGCCTCCTCCTCCGTCACCAAACCCATCAATTTGCCCGACGTCTGTCTCATGGGCAAGCAGCCCTTTTTCAACCTTACCCGCATTTCCGTCACCGATAGCATCGTTGCCCTGCTCAGTGTTCAGCCAGCGCCTCAGCATAACATGTCCTCCCCGCCGCGCCGTCGCAACCCGAGCAGCACTCCGCGTCGTTCGGCTCTCTCGTCATCCCGCCCTCGCGCCGCTACTTCCATCTCTGCCCTCGACCTCTCCACCATCACTGCTCGTAGTGACGTATCTTCTCTCGGTGGCTTTACCGCCCCCTACAACGACGACGACGACGTCGACGTCGACAATGACGCCAGCGCAGATGACGACGACGACAGTCGTCTCTATGACGACGACTATGTTCACGTCGAGTCGCCGCTGGTCGTCAAGACACCCCGCTCGCGTGCCTTTACAATGCTCCCCGACGACTTCACGGGCGGCAGCGATTTGTCCAGTGCCCTCAACACAACCAATGCGTCGGTGGCTCCACTCGCGGGTAGCACGCCGAAGCAACGTCGCAAGCGCGCACTTGGCTTTGGTGTTCCTTCTGCCTGCTGGAACATCTATGTACTCGTGCCGACACCCTTGCACGAACTACACGCCGAGATGCTGAGCACGGCTGAAAGTCATCGCGAAAGCAATCGCCTAGTCTACGAGCAGCTTCTACTCGAGGCGTATACACTGCTCGTGAACGCGCTGGCGACCCCCGACGTCGCCTACAACAAAGCGATGATCACAGTACAAGTCGACGAGAACGGCGCAATCCTGGCCGGTGCACTCTCTAGCACCACCACTACCACCACCAAGAGCGTATGTCGCCGCGATGTCCACCTCTCGCTGCTGCACTCCACTGCCTCTCTCTTGGCTATGCACTGCCTCGAGCCTGATCTGCGCGATCTCTCGCGAGCTGCACGCTACCTCGCCGAGTCCAATGTGTCTCAGCTGTGTGCCATTGGTCTACTACACGGACTCAGTTTGGAACGCGCCAAGGAGGAAAGCGCCGATACCATTGTGGCGCTGTTGGACACAGCGAGTGTGGCCGTGTCGGTTGCCGTCCTTGACTTTCTCAAGCACCTGCTCTACCAGGACCACCCAGTGCTATCCGCGTCGTCGCTCTTGCTCGGCCTTGACACAGGTCCCCTCATCGACAGCATTCTGCGTCTGTGCATTCACCATCGCCCCGTCAACGTCGCACACGTCGTCCTCGACGCCCGCATCATCTGCTATTCGCCCTCTACGGCTCTACGCTTCCTCGAAACGCGTCTCGCCGAACACACCTACGACACAAGCTTCCATCACTACCAAACGCCCGCCGATGGAAGGTTGTCAGCGCCATTGGCGTCGTCGGCGCACATCACTCTCCCGTCAACCAGCAATGGCAACGCTGGGGGGCCCTTTGACGACTGTGTCCTCGACACACTCGCGGCTGTCCTGCTCCTCATTGACTCGGAGCGTCTTGACGAGGCTCGCGAACGTCTCAGGTCGCTCACCAAGGAGCTTGTCATGGAGCGTCTCCTAAGTCTGCCCCACCTGTTGTACCTGCCCGTCGAACGTTCCGTCGAAGAGGACTCGCGCTGGCCCAACCGTGTGCGCATCTTCACCGCAATGGTCCTCGAGACATGGCCCGAGGCGCTCTTGTGCACCTTCGTTGCGCTACATGGACCTCGTCTGCCCCTCACCGTTGCTCTTACCTCATTGCGTACCGCCTTCTCCGAGCCCCATCGGTCGCTGGCGTTGCAACAACGCTACCTTGAAGGTGTGCTCGACTCACTTTTTCCGTGTGTCGACCCTTCGGACGTCTCCGCCGCAAACCACGTCTCGCGTGAGCTTGCACGTGTCTATCTTGGTCTTCATGGCAGTGCCACATCGACCTCGTCGGCATCGTCGCGTCCGGCACGTGTCACCGTTGCCTCTCTGCTGAGTCCGCGTGCGTCTCTCTTGCACGACTGGATCTTTGAACTGCCGCCCTTTCGTGCCCTCCACGAGACCACCGGCAGCAGCAGAAGCCGCACGGGTGCACCTCCTCCGTCGTCGTCATCATCATCATCATCATCGTCGGCGGCGTCGTCGTCTCGAGCACGTTCGTCCATTGGCGTACTCGCCACCTCCGGCACGCCCTCGTCCAAGATTTCCATTGATCACGCGCCCATTGTCCGTTTGCTGGCACTTCTCTGCGATACCTCTGCACTGCTCACGCCCGACACGTTTGCCGACATTCTTGCGTGTGTCACAGACAGTGCTGGCGATACAGTCGACGACGAGTGTGACTTTGCGGGGCGTCTTGCGCTCCTTCTGCTTTGCCTCTCGCGCGTCGGTCGTCTCCGCAACGCCTTTGAGCTGCTCATAAAGCACTCGCCACACATTCTGTTGAGTTTTTCACGCACAGTCTGCGGCACGCGCGACGACTGGGCACTGTGTTTGGACACGCTCGGTGACGAGATCCACGCCAACGAAATGGCACTCGAGACGGAAGCGGAGCTAGCGGTGACCCCCGAAGCGCAGGACAAGAAGCGTGCGCCGCCCTCGCCCGAGCGTCTCGTTGTCTGCACCCACGCCTATCTTGCCATCATCGACTTTCTCTCGACGCGCATGCCCCCACAGCAATTCCTCACGCTGCTGCCTGCGCGCGGCGCCATCTCCCTGTTTCTGCCCTACATTGAGAAGTGCTATCAACAGCACTCGGTCGTGCAGCTTAAGGTGACCCTGTCGGCCGACGCAACCGCGGTCGACGCCGACTTTCAATAATAATTGTATGGATAGTGTACTATAAGTATGAATTACAACCAACGGATAAACACGACATAAACAAGGTTTCATTTTAAGTATGAATTGCAACCAACGGATAAACACGACGTAAAAAGAAAGTAGAGTGGTTTCAGTTTACAATTGGATCATGATTGATGGTGTATAAGTATATAGAACAAACCACAAGGGTTTATCGCTCTCCCTTGCTCTAAGTGCACGTATTTTCCCTCTTTCTCATTATGAGCGCGCTGGGACTGCATCCAGATGCTCTTCGACGATGAGATCGCGCATTCCCTGCTTCCGCCAGATTTTATCGCGGATTCGCTCGAGCTTGGTAAGAAACGTGTCAAGCGACGACTCCGCGTTGCGCAAGCGGAGTTGAGTATCGCAGAGCTCTGCATCAATGTTCGCAATGGACGAGAGCATGTGTGTGATGCGGGAGGGAGCGCTCTCGCTGGGAAAGTGAGGAGGAGTAGAGACGGTCGGAGGAGCGCTGTGCGGCGCAGGTATAGAGGAAGGCGCTTGGTGGTGAGGAGTGGTGGTGGTAATGGTGGCGGTGGTGGTAGTAGTGTTGATGCTGCTAGCAGCGGAAGGGGGAGAGGAAGGAACGGAGGAGACACGGGAAGCACTGGCGGAGCGAGGGCGAGACAATTTGGGGTTGGGAGGGTCGACGGGTGGAGTGCCACGCGAGCGACGACCTAGTGAGGCTGCAATGGCAATTTGGATGCGAGCACGCTCGTCCTCATCGTCTTCATCGTCCTCGCCCCCATCACCGTAATCGGAGTAGTCAATGTCTTTGCGTGAGCGTCGTGATTTCTTGAGCGGGGGTAGTGGCGCGCCGTCTGCAGGTGCTGCTCGACGGGTGGCCTGGGAAGAGAACGCCTGTGAAGGAACGGGAGAGCCGATTTGAATACCCGATGTGTCGACGGCCGACGTGGAAAAGGAGGCGAGGATGCCGCTACGGGGTGTGTCGACGCGCTTCTTGGTAATGGACACTGGTTGGGGTGTGGCGCTGAGTGGGGGGAGAACCCCAGACGAGGGGTTGCTAACGAGCGACGCCACCTGGGAATCGCCGATGCGTACTGAACGGTACTCGGACACGCCGGTGCCTTGGAAGTGTGTGGTAAGCTGCAAGACCATGCGACACATGCAGTTGCCTTGGGCATACTGTACGGCTAGCAGATCACTTGGCGGGTAGTGGTATTTGGTGTGCCATTGGGCGACGGTACAGCGCTCGACGGAATCCTGCAGGCCGTCGTTAAAGAGATACAGAGTAATAATGGTGGAGTTGTGGGCGAGCGGCCCCGAGAGATGAGCGGCCGTGACGAAACGACTCATAAGGAACTTTGTGTCCGGCGATTTGGCCTCGTTCACGGCACACACTGGCGGCGCCGTGGGGCGCATCGTCGGCGAGTTCCAGTCGTGGCGCTTCAAGAGCCGGACCAAGGGCATGCCGGCGCCCTTCCTGAGACGCTGAGACTGCTGCCCGGCGAGCACGGAAAAGAAGATGGGAACGGTAGTGGTGTGAAAGCCCAAAGCACACGCAAACGCACACAGACGGCCGTCGGGACGGCGCATAAACGGCTGGTGCATGGGGCACAACACCTACAGAGAGGACAGCCCAGGCGCCAGACGGCAAGTGTGAGAAGGGCGACAATCAACGCGCCTCTGATGCCCGGCTCGTACGCAAACATCAAAGGCGTGAGGGCCGGCGCGCAAAAGCCCTTCGCGACAGACATCGTGGGTACACGTGGCGGGAGGGAAGTAAAAGGGAGGGAAATGCTCCATTTTTAGAGAAGCTGTGAATAGAACTGAGTGCGAAACTTGACTCGATCGTGTCCCCAAAAGAAAAGAGATACTTTCTCACACACTGACACACATTCTTTCTTTCGTATGTCCTCACCACCGCAGTCAGAGTTCTGGTGTGACCACGAGTCGTGTCGTGAGGCATGCCTCCGAGTCGCAGAGAGCGCCGTGAAGCCACAGCCGCTCTGTCCGCAACACACGCCGTTTGTATTGGCGCGGGAAACGCGCGCGTCGCTGCTGCGCGATGCCGTGTCTGCCCTTGACGACGAAGACGCCAAAAGCCTGGCGCGGAGGGCTCTGAGCGACGCCAAGCGGCGCAAGAAGGACGACCAGCCGCGCCTGTGTCCCATTGCCTGCTCCATTGCCTTTGCGCGTCGCAACCTCGAACGTTTTGTCGCACTCTCAACTCTCGACTTCTTTCTCACCCCGGGCCTTCCTTACCCGCTCAGACGCCTCTGGTCCTCCAACAAATTCCCCTGTGCCTTTCGCGACCTCTCCCACTCTCATGGTCTGGTATGCACTTTTTTTTTTTTCTTCTCCTCTCTCCTCTCTCCTCACTCTCTCTCTCTCCTCTCTCTCTCTCTCTCTCTCTTGTTGTTTTTTTTTTGTTTTTTTTAACGACGTGTTTGACTTGATGCGTAGCTTGAGCGGTTTGTAACACATTTGGAGTACGATGGACCGCGCAACAAGGACTCAACGACGATTACACTTCATTTGTTTCCGCACACCACTGAGACGTGCACTGTTGGCGAATGGGACTCCAAGTTTTCCACCCCGCTCGCATCGTTGCTTGCGGCACACCTCGACGAGTGTACTTGTAGTTGGAATGTGGTCACCAAACCGATTCCGCGGATATCGCTGGCGACCGATGTGTCCTCGTCAGTGGCCGGTACATGCATTGTGTTTCAGTTTTACTCGTTTATTTATTTGTGTGCTTGGGTTTGTAGATGATAATGTCCGTACCACAAGAAGACGTGTACCAGGTGAATCGCCGTCACCAACGAAACAGGCGTCGACAGAGGCAGTCGAACAGCAAGCGGGAGGCGTGAACGAAGGGAAGGGCAACAACGCAACAGCGTCCAACACGGGCGTGCAAAATGGCGCTGTTGTGCGTAAGCGTGGGGTGGGTAGGCCAAGGAAAGTGGTGAGCAGCATTCGCACAGACGCAACAATGGAGCCAGAGCGAGGGGGTAGAGGATCGGCGCTGCCGGAGAAGGAGAAGGAGAAGGAGGAAAAAAAGGAGGAGGAGGAGGTTCAAGGAGAAGGGACAAGCGAAGCAGCCACAACGCAAGCGATGGCACCGGCGGAGGTCGAGACACCGCCAGAGGATGAGGTGTGTGCACGAGGACGAGGGTTTGAGCGCAAAAAGGGTGAAAAGCGATCAGCGTATACGGAGAGTGGGCAGATGTTGACGGACCAGACGAACAAGCGAATGAAGTTGACGGGCGACATGATGGCGCAGTCGGTGCTGGGCACTCTGCCGTCGGGTGCCATTACGGTACATCGCAATGATGTTACTACTACTACTGCTGCTGTTGCTGCTGCTGCTGTTGCTGCCGCGGAGGTTGCTGTTGCATCTGTGGGGTCGGTAACAGCAGCGCCGACGAAGAAGGCCGAGGAGGGAATCAAGGCGGAGGCGCCCAAGGTTGTGTCCGCGACGTCTCGAGACGATTTCGACGCAACTCAAGTGGTACTTGCGCCTGGCGGTGATGTGGTACTTCCGAGTGAAACATCGCGTGATGCTGTGCCGCGCGCACTTCAGGCGTCGCGTGAGCTGGAGTCAATTGACCGTGAGCTGAAGCAGCTGCGCCTCCGCGAGATTGAGACACAGAAGCAGATTCGGGCTATGGTGCGGAGTGTGGACGAGATGCGCAAGCGAGGGAGTGTGCTGGCGGAGAATCGTCGTGCGGTGTGTGGCGAGTTGGCCAAGACCGTGGCGCTTGTGGTGAGTGTGCAGAAGACAGTCGACGACCGCCGAAAGCGTGGGAGCGCTGCCTCGACAAAGCCTCCCATTGACGCAGATCGTGTGCGTGAGTCGCTGGGAGCGCCGCTGGCGGATCGACTACGCGACGCTGCCAGTGTCCCTGTGCATCCCACGACGCGTGCCCCTCGTGCTCAGGAATCGGATCACACTCAAGCTGCAACTGAAGCGGCATCACCGTCAACAACAGCAGCACCAACACCATCAACAACAGCAGCAACGACAACAACGGCAGTCGCGCCAATGGTTGTCGTGCCTTCGAGTGACTGTAATGCACCCACTATGAACGCTGATGCGCCGCCGTCAACGATTGAGGCGGCTGTACAGGCTGTGGTGGCTGCCGAGGCGATGTATATGTCAGAGTAATAAAAATTTAATAATAATAAATAAAGGGGTTGCTTCTAAGACATAATAGAGAATAATTTTATTGCTTTCCATCTTTTTGGGATTAGTCAATAGTCTATAAACTTTATTGAACTATGGCGAAAGCGTTCAGCATTGTAGTAGACTTCATTGTAGAATTAAATTCTTCTTCCTAAAAGTGTCTTTTCATTTGTTGACTTCAATTCACATAATCACATTTCACAATCCACATTTGACATTTCACAATTCACATTTCACATTTCACACCATTTTCTATCGCCAAAGTTTGCCGACACAAACCTCCTACTACTTGATCTACACTAAGCATGGTACGATGGCACGAACCTGAACGAAGCTCAATCGGCTCTGCTTGTAGACTTCGTACGACGATAAAGGAGCCAAGCCCGACGTTGGTGACTACCATGGGTTTGATCACCTGGTCTTCTGGGTGGGAAACGCCAAGCAGGTAACGCGCTTGTTATCGCTTGTCTCATGTTTTACATATTTTTATTTTTTATTTTTTTCGTCCTTTTCCCACTCTGATCGCGTGTGCCGCACCGCCTGCGCTGTGTATGTCGTTGCATACGACTGTATACTCTGGCGTGTATGTGTGACGCTGTGAGAGGCGCCGATGCGATGGCAATTGAGTGTGTTTGCAACAGAGTTCTCGAACATGCGATGGCAGTGGCCCACACTCTCACTCTCACTCGCACTCTCACTCTCATTCTCGCTCACACTTCTTTCTCTTTTCTTTTCTTGTTTGTCTTCTCTTCTTCCTCTCCAGGCTGCTGGATGGTACTGCGTGCGATTTGGATTTGAGGAGATTGCCTACCAGGGTCTGGAGACGGGCAACCGCGACATTGTGAAGCATGTTGTGCGCAAGAACGACATTACCTTTGTGTTTGCGTCGGCGCTCAACCCTGGTCACGAAGAGGTACCTATGGCGATAGAGAGGGAGAACACAGCGACACGATTTGACATATGATGGCCATTCTCTTGCGCAGATGGGCGGACACCTGACGATGCATGGCGACGGAGTCAAGGACGTTGCCTTTGCCGTGTCGGATGCGCGTGGCATTTTCAACCGTGCTGTCGGCAAGGGGGCCAAGGTGGTGCGGGAGCCGTGGGAGGTGAGCGACGAACACGGTACCGTCGTGATGGCGACGGTGCAGACGTACGGTGACACAGTGCACACGTTTGTTGACCGCTCGGCGTGGAACCCGCCGGTCGACGCTACACACAAGCACTTCTTGCCGGGTTACGGTGCGCCGCGCTTTGTCGACCCGCTGCTGGCCAAGCTGGACGAAACGTACCTGCAGTACGTGGACCACGTCGTGGGCAACCAGCCCGACAACCAGATGGTCCCGGTCGCCGAGTGGTACGAGCGCTGTCTGCAGTTCCACCGCTTCTGGAGCGTCGACGACACACAGATGCACACCGAGTACTCGGCGCTGCGCTCCATTGTCATGGCCTCGTACTCGCGCAAGGTCAAGATGCCCATCAACGAGCCGGCCGAGGGCAAGAAAAAAAGCCAGATCCAGGAGTTTGTCGACTACTACGGCGGCGCAGGCGTGCAGCACATTGCGCTCAATACACCCGACGTCATTGCATCCGTCTCGGCGCTGCGTGCCCGCGGCATTGAGTTCCTCAGCATCCCCGACAAGTACTACGACAACCTGCGCATCCGTCTCAAGGTACGCATACTACTTTAATTATCATGTTTTCGAGAACTCACTTTTTCTCTGATATGTGTCGCTCAGTCGTCCAAGGTCAGTGTCACCGAAGACCTCGATGCCCTGCAGAAGCTCAAGATCCTTGTCGACTTTGACGACAATGGCTATCTTCTCCAGATCTTCACCAAACCCGTCGAGGACCGCCCCACTCTCTTTATTGGTAAAGCCAACACGCATGGTATTGTTGTTGTTTCGCACTTGACCTTCCCTGTTGCGGTGTGTAGAGATCATCCAGCGCAAGAACCACGAGGGCTTTGGCGCGGGAAACTTCAAGGCTCTCTTTGAGTCGCTCGAGGGCGAGCAGGCCCAGCGTGGCAATCTCTAACTCAATTGTGCAATGAAACTAAATCAAACTTCTCCCCAGGCAAAATGAACCTCGAATAGGCCATAGACGCATCTTCACACTCAGGATTGTTGAGAATAAAGGCTAGGGGCAGGCCTTGAAAAAGTTTCTGGCCGAGGAGCCGCGCGGTAACGGCGTCGGTGGCGCCATCTGTGTTCTCTGCGATCGCGGATACTATATACGTATAAGGGCAGTGCATCGCTGTTGTGTCGCGCTCCAGCGTCAGCGTGACCAGGATGACCTTTGATCGTGGTGATGGGAGCCGGTATGTGGATATGGATGGGGGGTGCCAGGCAAGTTAGTTCTGCGCCCAAGCGAAGTTCCCTTCAGCTTGTCCCACTCTAATATTTATTATGGCACCACCACATTATTTGTGCACACACTTTCCAGCAATCAAATAATCAAATTTACACAGTTTTTGTGTGTGTGATGCTGCGCAATGTGGCCCAACCGGTGCTGGTCTTTGTTGGCACCCTGATCATGTGTATCTTCTTTGGCCTGGGTGCTGGTGGTGGTGGGAGCGAAGGGAGTGATGGAGAGTGTGCAGTGATCTCTCCATTCAACACCACAGCACACTTTGATCCGCTTGCTGGGCGATACCAAATCACGTCTGCCGTCGCACAGATCTGCGTCATTGTCATTCTGGGCCTGGCCACGTTGACGCTGTCGCCTCCCGAAGAAGACGAAGCGAGCGAAAAGAAGAATATTGTGCTGGGCGTGCTGGCACTCACTGCGCTGGGGATCAGCCTGAGCAGCGACATCTCGTACGCGACGCACGCCGAACGAAGTCCGCTCAGCTCCACCCAATGGGCAGTCAGCATCACTGTGATGACTTCGACCGCCATCCAAATGCTATTTGTCGCTCTGCAGACTTTGGTGTTCTACGACGGACTGAAATGTCCGACCTTTGCTTACGCACTCTCGTCGCTCATCTATGCGACGGGCAACGTCTTCGTGCTTGTCATCTGGCCCGTAATTGACCGCTGCAGTCTGCATGCCCTGATTCAGCGACAGGGCGAGGACCTTGAGCTTGTCATAGCGGCGATTGTCATACCCGCGTCGGTGATGTACCATTTCAATGTGGCCATCACCGCTGGAACAACCGTCTTCACCATGTTTGTTGCGCACCGTCGAGGACTCACCGTCAAGGACATGTCTTTGTTGCTTCAGCCGCGTCCCTCCAAATTGAAAATAGTCCTAAGCGACATGGATAAGTCGGGCAATGTGGTGCATTCGTCCGCCGCCTCCCCTCCTCCTCGAGAGCGACGCGATCGCCACCACCGACTGCGCTGGATGCCCATGTACACGTCGCTCATGATTATTGCTGTCATGGTGACGATTGCGTGGGCCGACGCCAATATCTTTGATACGGACACGACGGCCAGTTCACTGGTGTTGGCCATCACAACGTGCATGAGCGTCGTCATGTGCACCATTTCCTGGCGCAATCGCCAGGCTCCCGACGTGTTTTTTTGGCTCCGTCCTTCGTCCTCGCGTGCGCCCAGTCAACTGCTCACCCGCTCGCTCGTGGGCATCCTGGGTGCCATCTCGGTTGTGGCAGACGCGCTGTCCCTGCAGGAGACACTGCACCGTGAACATGAGTATCCGAGAAAGCAGACGGCTGCCCTGCTCCTTGCCGTGCCTATCATGGTCTTTGTCGTGCTCCAGTCTGTGTTGCTTGTCACTATGGATCTCAGTTGCTTTCACACACGCTATGCTTTTCCCTTTATGCTTCACATTCTCGTCGCATTCAACGTCTCACTCATTGTCATTTCCATCTCCGTCGAAATCCGCGAGTTGCTTCCAGCGCGCATTGAAGAGAGTGACGACGTGAGTGTCGCTGCCTCGGCGCTTTTTTGGACCACCATCGAGTACCGTGTGCTCGTCGCCGAGTACCTTCTCGAGCAGCTGGCTCACGTCCACCAGCACGATCACTGCATATTGCCTCAGGCGGTGCTTCAGGCCCGTCTTGAGGCTGCCGAGGCGCGCGCTCGCAATGCCGAGGATGCCCTTGACGCCTATGCTACTCTTTGTTGATTTGTTTTGTAAATTTGTATCATAACAATGATAAAAAATTGTATTATTGTGCACACTAATGTAAACTTTATTAATTATTCCTATTTAATATTGGAAAAACGTTCGGCATTCTTCTTGAATCTTGGGGCTATCCTTAGTAGCCTATGGCAAAAGCATTGTGACATTGTCTTACTCTTCATTGTAACGTGTATTAATAATTTTCATCTCCTGAAACTTTTCACTTTCTTCTTCCTATTCGCAGTTCACAGTTTTAGTTTGTTTCTCCAAATATTAAATATTTTGGGTCCATTTTCGTGAAAGAAATGTAGAAGAAGAAGACATTTCCAATTTATAGAAATGAATTCGTTCCAACTTGAAACCTGCATATTGCTACATTCTACAGGCAGTATATATGCTCGACTCAGAATCAATACGTAATAATAACAAGAAGAAGAAGAGTACAACCCATTTAATCATGATACAGTCACCAGATCTACAAAACTAGCACAAGTACAATCGCTTTCCAGTGAGGTAATCGCCATAATAACAACAAAAAGAAGAATGCCATAATAACAAGATTTTTGATTAGAATATATTTTACTGATTTACTCATTTCACACTCATTTTTTTTCATTGTGAAAAAGATGGTTGAACAGATGGTCGACGATATGCCAAGGGCACCCGCACCGAGGTATAGGTTCCGCGCGGTCGCTTCCGTTGGTTGCTCTGTCGTCTGTAATACGTTGTGTGTTGTTTCAGAATCGAGCTCGCTTTGTCGTCTCCTCCTCCTCCGACATCCAAAGAGCTGCGGATGATGCCACCCGCATCCCTTCCAACCAGACAGATCCACGATGCGATGCGTCGAGCCGTGGTGGGCGAATGCTTAAGAAAAGGCTTCTCGGGCGTCGGCGAAGGCGCACTGGAAATGGTACGGGGCTTTGCACTCGCACTGTAGCCTTCCCGCCACGCGCCCTGCCCCACCGCCGTCCTGGAGTTGGGTTGTATTGGGCGCGCTACCACCTTCTGGCTCTAACGCGCTCCTCTGGTCTTCCTAGTTCACTGACGTCTCAGAACGGTATCTCCTTGAAATATGCATTACAGCCAAGCGCTTTGCGGCGTCGGCCGGTCGCTCCGACATACACATGCTTGATGTGCGGGAGGCACTGGTAAGTAGCGAGCGAGAGAGGAGGGAGTGAAACCAAGTGATACAGAGAGGAGAGAGAGAGAGAGAGAGAGAGAGAGAGAGAGAGAGAGAGAGAGAGAGAGAGAGAGAGAGAGAGAGAGAGAGAGAGAGAGAGAGAGAGAGAGAGAGAGAAACAAAGTGATAGAGAGAGAGAGAAAGGAGGGAGAAAGAAACAAAGTGATAGAGAGAGAGTTGGTTTGCTGAATACCTCTTCGTTAATGAGCACGAGTGAGAGCATGGGACGTGACATGGACCAGGTGTTCTGACAGTCTTCAAAGATGATGGTGTGCAGCATGGACGACAGCAGATCCTGCAAGATGGGCTGCCCACATTCTTGCAGAAGCGCCGAAAATTGCGGCACCTTGCCAGCTGAAAACGCCAATTCCCATCGCGTCAGTGTGTCCCCACTATTTTTTTTTTTTCCTTACTTGGCTTCAGCATTATTTCACAGTGGAACTTGAGGACGTGGTCGAGTGAGGCACACGCCTGACTGCGCAGTGCGACATTCGTTGACTTGACCCCTTCCGTCATGGACCGCAGCAACGCCTGGAACGACAGACGGTCCAGAGACGTCAGATGCTGCATATGCGACTGTGTAAACACTTCAAGGAATGAAAAGTACGCCGAAGCCAGTTTAGGGTAGTTCTAAAGGGACATACAAGCAGAACAGATTTTGTTTAAAAAAACAAACAAACAAACAAACAAACAATGAGGCTGGCATCATCGTGTGCCGTCATCTACTCTCATTACCATGATGTCTTCAAGTGGCACAGAGTTAACAAGGGCCAAGAAGGTGGCGAGGGCATCATCAAGGGCAGGGTCGTTGTAGAGGCGGAAAACGCCAAAGTTGACATACCCACCGTTGACGGAGTGCCGCAGGATGTTGAAGCACGTAGCAATGCCCTTGTACTTGACGCGGTAAACGTCGCCGGGAGGAATCACACCCATTTGTGACACCAGCTGGCCGTATGTCACAACCACCTTGCTCGTCTCGCGGAAGAGCAGAATACCATCGGCTGAAGACAGGTCAAACTCGAGACGTTTTGAGCGATTTTGCACAATTTCACACCAGAGTTTGAGTAGCACATTGGTCATTTCGGCATCGCCCTGCGAGATTTGCAGGCTGCGCAGCAGGACAGACATGCGCTCGGGGTAGAGCCACTTGAACATGGGCATGAAGGTGCTCTTCTTGTTGAGCGACGAGGCAACACCACGCAAGTCGCGTGCCAGTCCCACAATGGCCATACGACAGCGCTGGTCACACGACGGCGACTGCAGCGCCACCTGAAGCTCATTGAAGACACCATCAAACGGCACGAGAAATTGATCAAACTCGTCCATGGACTCGTCCACTACAACGTACAGTCGCGAAATGGACGCGTAAAAGCTGGTGCGCAGTCGTGTGCTCGAGACGGTGTCGAGGAAGCGAAACTCGGGCGACGTGTGATTGTACATCAGCATCTGACACACGTTCAGCTTTGCCATCTGCCGTACGCTTCCATACCCGTGTGTCAGCTGTGTGAAAAACTACACAAAAAATTTAAGTGACCAGATGATGTATACGGAGTATCGTTGTACCTCGAGTGTCTTCTCAATGACAACAGAGTTGTTAAGCCAGCACTTGAGGTTCAAAATGATCTTTTGTATCATCACTTCCAGTACCTAATAAAGACAAGACGCACAATCAGCGCGATCATGCGAGAACGCGAGTTGGTACTTGAGGCTGATCTTTGATGCCGAGTGCCTCGGTCAGTGGCTGGTAGACTTTGGTGGCCTTTTGGACGGAGTCGCCGACGTAGATGCGACGAAACTGCACAAAGAAGTAGATGATGGCAGTTTCGATACGTTCGGAGCCTAGCGTCGGGTCACGGTTATTGACAATGTCCATGATGCGCAGAATGCGCACGGACAGCTCGCCGTCCATGAGGTCCGACGTGTCCGCTGCCGAACTGGGCATGTTATGACGCGCGCCAATGACCGCCGAGGCAAAGTAAACTAGCCAGGCAAGAGTCGTCTCCATCAGCGTGAGGTCAACACCGTAGCCTGCCATGACACTTAAGATGCAAGAAAAAAAAGAAAAAAAAAAAGACAGAAATGTCAGGCAAAAGAAATGTGATAGTAATAATATCGATAATTATACCTGTTTTGATACTCTTGACCATGTTGCTCAAAGAGATCGACAAGATAGCGACAGGTGGATTCGTACTGACAGCGCGCAATGATAGCAAACTGATCGAGCTGGACATAAAAGGCGTCGAGGTCGTCGAGGGGATCGTCAATGAGACCTTCCTGAACAATGGCCGGGATAGCGTCCAGGTGACAGCGTATGTATGCCTCAGCGATGCGCGGCGAGTACTCTTCAAGTAGATGTGGGTTCGTGGCTTTGGCATAGGGCATGCTGTTGACAAGCTTTTGCCACAGGCTCAACAGGTAATGGATGCTGCGCGGCGACCAGTGCCACGACGACAGAGACTTGCAAGTGAAAGCAGTGAGAAGCTCGATGATGCGTGGGTAGTTGTTCACGGCACAGATTTCAGACAGCTGGTAGTTTGTTTTCACGCGCGCAACCAGTCGACAAAACTACACAATTAAAAGGAAAAGAAGAAGAAAAAGAAAGTTTGAGAATTCAACTCATTTTCCTTGTCTATACCTGATGGTAATTGGCTTGATCGTCGAGACCCGGCTCGGTCTCGAGAATGTTGCGGATGCCTAGCATGAGCCACTCGAGGTGGTTGGTGCGCTCCTCGGCCTGGAAGAGAGAGCGACGCACAGCGGAAAGGAAGACTAGGCACTCCATGGCAGACACGGAGGCAGGCGGGGGCAGCGAGGCGTATAGACCAAAGAAGAGCTCGAGAGTGGTGGGCACATTGAACATGGACAGCCACGAATTGGGAATGTGCACTGAGCCGACGTCGTCGGCGGTGTCGTCGGTGGAGGTGCCGATAAAATCGAAGTGGAGGCACTCAAAGGCGGCGCGCAGCAGCTCGGGAACCAGTTTGTTCGAGACGCACTGGCCAGTACGGTACAAATTGCCCAGATGTGTAAGGACACACTCAAAAATATCTCGCAGGTTCTTCTCGCGAAACACCGCAGAGACTTTGCGGTGGCGTGTCAGTGGTGTCTCAGGCGTATTCATCTCTACGAAAAAAAAAAACAAAAAATGACAATGTCAAAAGCGTTGTTATTCTTTAATATGATTGACTCTCACGTACCGAGAACGATTTCGGCAAGAAGACGCGCTCCAATAAGTTGATGGCTGGGAGATTCGCTGAGAAACTCGCGACCGCGTGTCGGAGTGTCCAGGAATATATTAGTCTCAAGAGACTGTGCGTCGCGTGCGCTTGCGTACCAGCCCAGCTTGACCGAGCGTGAGACCATCTGTTAATAGAAGGAAAAACAAAGGCGAGAGCGGAAGTAAGACAGAGTCATGAAGGCCCATGGGGGTCGTGTGTGTGGTTAATACGTAAATGTGTGTGTGTGTGTGTGTGTGTGTAAAAGCTTCATGCGTGCGTGTGATGAGAGTGTGTGTCCTTTGTGTGTAAAGTGTGCTTAGTGTATGTATGTGTGATTAGTGTATGTATGTGTGCTTAGTGTGTGTCAGTGTGGAGTTTGCGGGTTGTGTGTGTGTGTTGGTCCCTTGGCGTACGTTGACAAAGGCTGAGAGCACATACGACTCGCTTTGGGGGTGCACAGCAAGGAATCGCAGCCCGAAATCACGCAAGTGCAGCAGACGCTCGGCTGTCAGCGACCCGTAGTGTTTCCGGAGGTGCCGCGTGATGGCGTTGGCGGCAAGCATCTGTGCGTACGCAACCTAGACATTGCAGATGTTTCAGACAATAATAATATTAAAAAACGGATGTTTCTGTTTCTTCTTTTTTCTTCTTTTTTTTTTTTCTTCACCTGTGTGTTTGAGACGATGTACTCGCAATCGTTCAGGCAATTGGGCGAGTCTCCAAACATGACCAATGCCTGTTCGGCCTGCTGGCGCTCCGCAGGGTCCGGTGTTTCGTACAAGTGGGAACAGAAACATTCAAATTCGCGCAGACTGTCAGCATTCATCGTCGGCAAGTGCGCGCCCGTGTCTCAGGACGCCAGCGGAGAATGCCTGCGAGCGCACGGAGGCTGGTTAGCACGAGGCAGCAGGGGGCCAACGCGGGATGATCCAATTCCAGGGAGGAGAGGAAGGACGGAGGAAGAGAGAGCGCAAGAGGAGAGAGAGAAGGGCGGAATGCTTTTCCTACGCGATTCAGAGTGATGCTCAAGATTCAAGAAGGGAACAAGAATTTGGTTCGCAGGGCAAGAAAGCGACGGGCCACGCAGGATAGTTACAAGATTGATCAAATTTCTAAACCAAAAATGAAAAACAGATAAGAGTCAGGAAATTTCAGTCTACTCTTGTTTATGCGTACTTCCTCGCATCACGTGCGCGTCTTGAGCGTGGACGAGTCCCGCGCCAACGCCGATGAAGCCTTCGAGTTTCTGAAACGGATTGTGTTTCGGGTAACAATTTATACTTATGACAGGTTGTGAAGTGTTGCTAACGCTTGCTTTCACGCCCCCTCCCCCTCTCTGTATGCCTATTTTGCCGGGGTGTTGACGCGATTGTGTTGCAGGCAGTACCGCTCTTTGAAAGATACAAGCTGGCAACCTACATTGTGTTTGAGGTATAATCATTCGTCCTTTCGCTTCGTCTTCCGTGTCCGCCGCCGGCCCTTCTCGCCTGTCCACCTCAACCCTTAGCACTGCGTCCAATCGTCTGTGTCTGATGCTTTCTCCCGAAGCTCCGCGCGATTGGAGTGATTGGCACTTTGACCTGTCAAAAACGAACACTCTTCACGTTCACCCCAATCGCATATGCGCCCCCTCCTTTGCCCCAACGGGCGCGATATGTGCCCGCCGGCTTGCTTCCTTCAGACTAGCTTCCCCCGTCTGTGATACCAATCGGCAGGAAATCGACGCCTGTGCTTGTGTGTTCGTCGTTCTTTCGCCCCCCCC
>CALSCP010000515.1:61322-79188 GCA_943704425.1 Ministeria vibrans ATCC 50519 | reverse complement strand
TCTCTCTCTCTCTCTGTTGGTTATTTGCGTGTTGTTCGTTTAGACATAACTCGTGTGCAGTGCAGCCATTTCACTGTTGTGGCTGGTGTCGAGAGGCTCTGGTTCGGCACCGGAGAGAAGCGCGACACGGCTGATGGTGTAAGGGCTGTTGGGCGAACCGTCAATCTCGAGACCGCCACCAAAGGTGGCGCACTGAGCAGCCGCATCGGGACGCTTGGAGGGCGAGTTGGAGACGTCGCTGAGGACAGCTGTGGTCGCCGACGCTGCGGGCAGCTGCGTGCTGCGACGGCGCTCGTTGCTCAGCAGCTTCATGATAGAGCCACTGCGACGGCGCTTGACGGCTGAGCTCTTCTTGGTCTTGGCCAGCAGGGCATTCTCGTCAGTGGTCGTCGTGGCAACAACGGTGGCCGTGGGCATTGGGACACGCGACGAGACGGCACGCATGGGCGAGCTGAAGGAGGGAGCCATTGCTAGTGCAGCCGACGTGCGATCAATCTTCATGGGACCCGCGCGACCGGCGGCGGTGGAGGAACCAAGTGACGAGGCGGTCGCCTTCTTCATGGCGTGCATGCGCAGGTCCGCCGGCATGCGACGCTGCTGCTGTCCAAGTCCCTTTACTGCGGCGCCCACCACATCAGTAGTGCTGGTTGCGGGTCGCGCACTGGCAAGATCCGCAACAGGCGTAGACTTGCTAGATGAGCCGCGCAGACGCGACGACGCCTGGCGCGTCACTTTGACAACCTTGCCGACGAGCATCTGTCCCACGGAGCTGGTGCGACGGCGCTTGTGGCGTCGTCCGTCAGTGTTCCCCGCACCGCTCTCGTCGTCGTTGTCCTCGCAGTCGGAGGCAAGATCGCGCTTGCTTGTTGACGGTGCCATCATGCCGTTGTCAATGAACGCCTGGGCCTCGGTACGCAGCTCGCTGGGCAACTGGCCCATCTGCGGGCGCAGCTTGCACAGAATCTTGAACACCTCAAACTGGTGGGTGAGTACGTCGACGTGTCGTTCATGGTCTTGGTCGCTGGACACCGGAAAGAGGTTGGTGGCAAAGGTGAGAGCGACATTTTTGAGTGTCATGGCATTGGTTTCGCTGTGCGCCGCAACCTCCTCGGCAAAATCGAGCAGACATTTGAGCGTGGCAAAATGGGCAGGGGGCAAAGCAAGACACAGCATGAGAATAGCCTCGCTCTGCTTCTCCTCCTGGTCGCTACGGCGCATTGTGTGGAATGCCTTGATAAAGAGTGGCGCTAGCTTGTTTGTCAGCACACAGTCGGGTAACTCTCGCACCCACTGCTTCAACAGACTCGCCACGTCGTGTGTGCGTGCCTCGGCAAAGCTCATACTGCCATTTTCAATGGCCGTACGCAGTTCTGTCATGCGCTTCATCGATCCACCCACACGAAGCAGCCCCTGTGCCGTAATGTTCTCAGGCTGTGACAGGAAAGTAACCATCTTGTGAAGCAACGACGGAACGCGTCCGGCCGCCGTGCCCTTGGGACTGCTCTCCACCAGCTGATCCAATGCCATGCCAAATTGATGCACTGAAGTTGCCTGAAACAAAAACAAACAAGTAGTGAGTTTCAGATCGACGAGAGAGACAGACAAATGCAGAGTAGAGTAAGATAACAACTAAACCCATCTCAATCGCAAAACCTCCTTGTCACGGTAGCAATTCACAAGGCAAGGTTAAGGCAGGCAAGGGAGAGTTGGCAAAGGCGCTTGCGATGGAGCGGGCACGTCGAATGGACGAAAAAGACGAGCCGGCAAAAAGTGAAGACGCAATCGTTTTTTGTGTTTCATCACTTTTGCATCACGCGCGAAAAAAAAGAAAAAAAGACGAACCAAAAAAAAAAAAAAAAAAAAAAAACGACAAACGGACAGACTGAAGAATAGAGAAGGATCGATGAGTTAACGACCCCCTGGCAACAGTGGTGTTTAGACATAGCAAGCATTGATGAGTCGTGCGCACGGCAAGAAGACGCAGGAGCGATGGGATGGGGACGAACGTTTTTGACAGATGTGCTCAGTTCACACCGCAAGATTTGAAACTGCACAGGAAAGAGGGCAATCCAGGGCAAGAAGGGCGCGCCATGGGAGCTGACAGAGTGTGTTAAAGGGTTTTATGGGCGGCGAGCGGCTCGTACGGCACTGGAAAGACTTTGGCGGAGGGTGGCAAACAATTCAAAAAAAAGAAGGAAAAAAAAAGGATGTGGGGAATGGGCTTAGGGAAGGCAAGGGGGAGGAGATACCTTGCGCTTTTTGGATGGACTGAATCTGCTAAGGGAGGTGCGGCGGTCGTTGAGGCGCAGATGGAAGCGGTTGCGGAGGAGGGCCATGGACTGCTGCTGGACATAGAGACGGGCGGGGGCGGGCAGGTCCTGGACGAAGACACGGTCGTCCTTGGGCGCGGGCAGGACTGCTGTGGCCGTCGTGAAGACAATGTGCGTCTCGGGGAGGTGCTGCATGGCGCGGGTGTGCGGCGAGTCGGGTCCGTCGCCAATGGCAAACAGATCGTCAGCACAGCCCTCAAAGGAGCCCAGCTCGGCGCAGAACTCGATCCCGGGCGCCACACAGTCCAGGCTGCCGCACTCGGCGAGCGCCTGGCTCAGTGCGCTGTTGGTTGTCATGCACTTTGTTTGCACTTCGAAATTCGCGCCGTTTGCCATTGGGGGCGTCTCCAGCGTCTCCAGAGTGGGAAACACCTGGTCCGGCTGTGTGCTGAGAATTCGGTTGGTCTCCTTGATTAGGGGATCGGCGGCGTAGTCCATGATGATGAATAATAACAAAAAAAATATGAATAAGAAATAATTCGTTTATTCCACCTTGTGTTTAGTGTTATCTCACTCTCTTTCGTCTCCTTCTCTGCACGAGTATGCTCCTGACCGCTATTACTGTTCCATGCTTTTGCTTTCATCCCAAAGGGGTGTCTCCTCCACCGCCTCTGGGCGAACGCGTAGAAACTGTGCACGCAAGTCTCATTTCCTAATAATTGCCCTTTTATGAACGCAGCTGCGTCCACGGCGTGCGCTGGACCTCCATGGGCTTGTGAAGCAACTTGGGCGGGACGTTGTCTACGAAGAGGGCGGCTGGGCGGTCCTGTCCGTCCTGTCGCCCTACTCCACTGTCTTCCACACAATGCTTCTCGAGCTCTCTCCTGAGCGCTACCTGCCCGGCCCAGAGGTCTTGTCGGTACACACACACACACAGGAGTAGCAGCGTGTGCTGTTTTGTCGTCTCAGCTAGCGCGTGCTCCCTGTGTAGACGCCAGACGGTATGCGAGTGTGCGCATTGGCCAGTGCACAAGTCGACTGCGCCGTGGAATTGTGTCCTACTGCCAGTAGAGGTCAGTCTACCCCACCACAAGCATGTCCAGCCACCTACTCAAACAGCACATAGCGTTCATCGGGTACAACTGGTCGCCGTACAGCTGGGGAGCTCTCGAGGAGACGAACGGATTCCAGAGTATTCCTACCAAAGTGAGACAACAGGAAGGCGCTTGATCAACCCTCTTCTGTCGCTCTCTGACGTCGTTTATGTCTCTCCTACAGTTCCACCTTCACGCATGGCTATGGCCCTCTTTGCCTACTCCGTCTCTCGCACTCGACTCTCTCTCCGTTTCCGCTCGCATTTGGTTTGCGCATCCACTTTTGCATCTTCTCAATACCCTCCTTTGTTCAGTATGACTTACAACATCTCTCTCACTCACTTTGTTATACCACTATTTTGTTTATCGCTTTTTTGTTTATCACCAATTATTTGCTTATCACTTTGTTTATCACTTTGTTTATCACTTTGTTTATCACTTTGTTTATCACTTTGTTTATCACTTTGTTTATCACTTTGTTTATCACTTCTCTCTCTCTCTCTCTCTCTCTCTCTCTCTCTCTCTCTCTCTCTCTCTCTCTCTCTCTCTCTCTCTCTCTCTCTCTCTCTCTCTCGTTCTAACTCTCTCTGTTTTTTCAACTGCAGCGCATTTCTCTCATCACGGATAAATTCCCTCACATTTTCCCTCCCAACTCAATCACCGTCTCCTCGTCGATTCTCTCTATTCCGTTTTTGGGTTCTCTCTCGAACGTAACGTAAAATTTTTGTTTCGTGTTTTATTGAATCGTTTCTTTTAGCTTTTTTCTCAATCCGACTTCTTTGAGTCCATTTTTCAACCCATTGCAATTATATTAGGTACGCAATCTTTGTACATTTAGATCAATACTCATTTTCAGTGTATTTTGTAGCGGATTTTTTTGTTCTTCTCAATGAATCATTTTCCACAATGGATTGTGCGCAAATGAGACAATTGCTCACCAAAATCGGTAAACAGCGCTCAATTGGTATTGTCTTTCTTTTTTTCTCTCTCTTACTTCCGTGTGTGTGCGTGTATGTGTGCATAGAAAACGGGAATTTGAGTGAGAAAGAAGTGGACATTTTGCGCAAAAATGTAACTGTGAGAGACACTGAACAAATTGAAGAGAGACTCAAAGGGAAATTCTCAGCGAACGAAATCAGAGGTAAGCACAGCCAAGAATTTAATAATAATTCTGATGATGATTATTGTAGACTTGATTACGCACTTTCTTCCGATTGTGCGAGCGCGGAATGAACAGGAACGGAATGCAAAGGAAACGGCCGCCGATCGGGTCATGTGGCGGCGCGGGTCTGCCTTTAGTGTGTGCTACAGTGCACGTGTGGATGGGACAGGTCCAACCAGACTAAAAGCCATCAATACGATTATCAATCATTATACTTATTATTATTATTGTCTCTTTAGAAGGAGAAATCCGCATTCTTCCAGGACCCTTCTTAGGCCCCGCTGGCATAGTGGAATCTCAGGGAGTGGTATTGTCGCGACCGCTTGATCGGTTTGCAAGCGACGAAATTGCTGTTGAGCGATCAAGAGTGTTGTGGGAAGTTGGAGAGAGACTGGAGGAGGCGCGCCATGACATTATAATGTAAACAATGTACGAGATGGTGGGAGGAGGCGCGCCATGACATTATAATGTAAACAATGTACAAGATGATTGATTTTATTGGAGAGCAGCTCACTTCCTCTCGAGAATCGCACCGGCGTCCTTGTTTTTGAGGAGGTAGGCGGCAAGCCATTCGACGGGATTGTCGGGGCGTTCGCGCCCGAGAATCTCAATGCCGTCGAGCAGCACGGGAACGACAGTCGCGTCGAGGTACTTGCGCAGCGGCATTGTCTGGATGTCGGCGCGGCTCAGCGACGTGCCGTACATGTTGGCGTCGTCAGCAGCAACACTGCGCTCGGCGGCGCTGGCTGTGGCGGCGGCGGCGGCGGCGCGCAGGTCGTGAGCGCTGCTTTCGTTTGCTATGGAAACGACACGGCCGTCCGAGTGAACAAGGGCATTCTACACGACCACACTCGTACCTGTGGGCGCTGCGGCGTCAACAGCCATGGGGGCGGCAGCAAACACAGGCGCAGTGTCTGTGGACGGCGGGATGCTTGCTTCTGGAGTGTGCGACAGGTGAGCCGCGGCGTGAGAAGATCAGCACACTCGTGTGCCGTACCTGCCATTGGGTTTAACTAAATAGAGTTGATGCTTTCAAGAACTAACAGGTACACTTCTAAAAGACTGTTGTATTTTATTTTGATTTTGATTACGGTTTCAGTTTTATTGATAATCATCAGTCCTCACTCCTTTCTTCTCCACTTTCGCAATTCTTCTCTATCCGCCCGCCTTCCTCCTCTCGGGCTGAGTATAGGAAAGTTAGAAATGAGCTTTTTGAGGCCGGGCACACATGCACGAGCAGCAGAGAAGTCGGCGACGACAACGACGACGGCAACGACGACAGCGACGTCTCTTGCGTCGTCGTCGTCGTCTGCGGCCGTCGAGCGGGTTGCAGCCAACAGGTATGTGACGCCACTGCGACCCGGTGCCCGTGTGCTCACCCACGCGCAACCTGCTTGCTGCGCCTTGCTTTCAGAGAAGAGGCGGGTGTCTCGGCCGTGTTCAATCGCTTCGCACACTACTCCCTCCAGCAGCAGCGCCAGGCGCTGCCCATCTATCAACACCGCACCGAGCTGCTCTACCTCGTGGAACACCACGAGACAGTGATTGTCGTGGGCGAGACGGGCAGCGGAAAGACAACACAACTTCCGCAATACCTTCACGAAGTACGTCCTTGTGACTGCGTCTCACATCACGACAGTTCGATTATAGGAGTAATAATATTAATTATTATCGTTTTTGTTTTCATTCTTTCTCTCAGGCTGGCTGGACCTCAAGCGGTCTTATTGTAGCGTGCACTCAACCACGTCGCGTGGCCGCCATGACAGTGGCTGCGCGGTGTGCTGAAGAGCTCGGCTGTGCTGTCGGCGGCACAGTTGGCTATGCGGTGCGCTTTGACGACCGCACCAGTGCCAGTCAGACGCGCGTCAAGTACATGACCGATGGTTTGTTGGTGCGTGAGACTCTGGTAGATCCTCTTCTTTCACGCTACGCTGTCATTATGGTCGATGAAGCTCACGAACGATCCGTTTACACGGACATTCTTTTGGGTACGAACATACAAAACTAAAATTAATTATAATATTAGCTTGTAATCATATGATTTTTTTTGGTGTTTTTAGGGTTGTTGAAAAAAATCCAACGAACTCGCAAAGAGCTTCGAGTCATCATCAGCTCAGCGACGCTCGACGCTGACCGCTTCTTGCGCTTCTTCAACCAGCGCATCCCAAACAGCGCATCAGACATTGAAAAGGGCTCTCCCCCTAGTACGCAAGTAGAAAATAGTAAACATGATCACTCGTGGCTCATTGTGCGTGTGTGTGCGTGCGTGTGTGTAGTGCGTAACACGGCGGTGATTGCGGCGGTACAAGGACGCACCTTTCCCGTCACCGTGCACTATCTGCGTGCACCCACCGCAGACTACCTTGAGAGCGCGGTGAGTGCCGCAGTACAGATCCACCGCACCCAACCGCGCAACTCGGGTGACATCCTGATGTTTCTGACGGGTCAGGAGGAGATCACCGAGTGTGTGCGCCGGCTTGCTGACCGTGTTCCTGACGGATCTCTTCTGCCTCTTCCGCTCTACGGTTCTCTTTCGCCCAGAGACCAAATGCAAGTAAGTCAAGCCATGAAACCCTGTGTGTGAGTGAGTGAGTGAGTGAGTGTGTGTGTGTGTGTGTGTGTGTGTGTGTGTGTGTGAGTGAGTGAGTGAGTGAGTGAGTGTGTGTGTGTGTGTGTGTGTGTGTGTGTGTGTGTGTGTGTGTGTCAACACTCACCGTGTGCATTTTTGGGGTTAGGCGTTCTTTCGGGCGCCAGACAACACTCGCAAAGTGGTAGTGGCCACCAACATTGCCGAGGCGTCCGTCACCATTGAGGGTATTGTCTACGTCATTGACTCGCTCTTTGTCAAACTCAAGGTAGAACGTAGAGAGAAAGAGAAAGAAACGAAGTGATTGAGAGAGGAGAACGAAACAAAGTGATAGAAAGAGAGGAGAAAAAAAAAACGAACATGTTTCAAACCAGCAGTCATTCTAACAAACTTATTAACTTTGTGCTACTACCGGCTTAGTGTTACTCTCCGAAAACAAATGCGGAGTCGCTTGTGATCACGGGCATCTCCAAGGCGTCGGCACAGCAGCGGGCGGGGCGTGCGGGGCGCATGAGTGCAGGGCACGCTCTGCGCCTGTGCACCCCTGAGACGTACGAGACACTCGCGCCCCAGACCATCCCTGAGATGCAGGTAATGCGCATGACATCGCCGACAAAATGACTTGAATTTTTTTCTTTGTTATAGAGAAGCAATATGAACACAGTTGTTCTGCAGCTCAAGGCACTGGGCATTGCGAACATTGTGCGCTTTGACTATGTGACTGCGCCGCCAGCGGAGGTCCTTGCGCGCTCACTAGAGTTACTGTATGCGCTGGGGGCTCTGGATGACGACGGGGCACTGACACGGCCGCTGGGGGAGCAGCTGGTGGAGCTGCCGCTGGATCCTATGATGGGGCGCGCTTTGCTGGCCAGTGGGCAGTTTGGCTGTTCGGAAGAGATGTTGAGCATAGCCGCGCTGATGCAGGTGCAAGGGGTGTTTGGAGCGTCGGGCGGCGGCCGTCCGTCAGCTGCGGCTGATTGCGAACGGTCGCGGTTCACGGCACTTGAAGGAGACCATTTGTCGTTGCTCAATGCCTATCGTGCCTTTCAAAAGGTTGAAGGGGCGCGACACGCACAGTCGTGGTGTGGCCGGCACTACCTGTCATTTCGGGCTCTCTCGCGTGCCTCCGAGATCCGCGCTCAGCTTGTCAAGTACCTCAAAAAGTGTCGCATTCCCTTGGTGTCGTGTGCAGTGCACGCCGGCGACGAAGACGAAAGTGATATCCCACTACGCAAGTGTCTTGCCGCCGGCTTTTTCAGCCAGGCGGCGCGTCTCCACGCCGACGGAAAGTACCGCTCGGCACGCAACGACACTCACATCCTTGCCATTCATCCGTCGTCCATCATTGCGACCGAACGACCCCCGAAATGGGTTGTGTATCACGAAGAGGTGCACACGGACCAGCACTACATGCGCGACGTGACCGCCATCGAACCCGACTGGCTTACCGAACTCGCGCCGCACTTTTACAAATACGACCAAGTGGCGCCCAAGCGGCAACGTCTGTAATCGATCATTACACCTGTATAATTATACTAATTATTACTGCACCAGCGATGTGTGGCGAGGCCCTCATCTTTAGTTTGTTTTTATAACATAGAAGAATAATTATAGCAATTAGGTAGAATGCAATTCATTTTGGCGTCGCTATACAATGAGACAATTGCAATGGTACGCCGTACCTCCGAAGAAAGCTAAGAGCGTTGACACCATGGAGGGTGTCTGTCGGCAGGGAGGTCAGAGTCGAATAAACCTGTTCAATGATCAATCACCTAAATAATTAATAATAATAAATTATATCAAAAATTTTCCTTCTTTTTATTTTCTTCTCATTGCATCCTCTTGGCGCACGTGTCAGCATTCGACCATGAGCGACGATGAATTTATGATGGACGACGACGAGGTAGCGCAACAGATTGTCATTCTCCATTCGCTCTCTGCGCATCTCATTCGACATCCTCTGTTCTGTAGGACTACGGTCTTGAGTACGAAGACGACGAGGGAAGCGAGCCTGACGTGGACATGGAAAACCAGTAGGAGAACAACCACAGAAGAGAGTTCAACTTCGTTTCTGCGTCTGTGACTCTTTCGCTGTCTGTTGAGCAAGACACACGCTCCATACGGCTGCTGACGCTTGCCCCCGCTCTCAGGTATTACACTGCAAAGTCGCTCAAGGAAGACGACGAGATGGCGGCGCTTGAGGCGTTTGAACAGGTCAGTGCAACAAACGTCTTTTTTTCCCCATCAAACACAATCACGAAAAATAATTATTATTCTTATTATTACAATAATAATTATTATAGTATATTTTTTATTATTATTATTCTTGTTTGTCTATTTCTTTATTCTTATTGTTAACTATTATATGGGTTCTTCTTCTTTTCTTCTTCGTCTTTTACTTATTGTTAGGTTCTGTTGCTCGAACAAGAGAAGTGCGACTGGGGATTCAAGGCACTAAAGCAAATGATCAAGCTGCACTTTCGGCGGGGCGAACACGACAAGATGATGAAGCGCTACAAGCAGCTGCTTACGTACATCAAGTCGGCTGTGACACGCAACTACAGTGAGAAGTCCATCAATGGCATTCTCGATCGCATCTCCACCACACCCGACGGAGAGCTTCTGCAAAACTTCTACGAGACCACTCTCTCCGCCCTGCAAGAAGCAAAGAACGAACGTCTTTGGTTCAAGACCAATCTCAAGCTGGGAAAGGTAGCAATATTTAGAATTATTATTAGAATTATTATTGTACTATTATTCTGTTGACGCACGAAAGTGCACATTATTCGCATAAATATATGCAAAAATGTCGTGTTTGAGACGGATACTTAACGATCTCTTTAGCTTCACTTCGACCGCCAAGAGTACTCTGCAATGGGACGCATCATCAAGCAACTAGTTGATTCGTGCCAGCAGGACGATGGCAGTGATGACATGAAGAAGGGCACACAGCTTCTCGAAATTTACGCGCTTGAAATCCAAATGTACACCGAACAAGAAAACAACAAGAAACTCAAGGTACGCCAAAAAAAAAAACGCATCGGTCTGTGACCAACACTAATCATTGTGTGTGTGTGCATGTATATCAAACCAACAGGCCATCTATGAGAAGTCACTGAAAATCAAGTCAGCCATTCCGCATCCGCTCATTCTGGGGACCATTCGCGAGTGTGGCGGCAAAATGCACTTGTCCGAAGACCAATACGACCAAGCACACACAGACTTCTTTGAGGTAGAACACTGTTGCAAATGGAACGAGTGGGCGTCCAACCTGTAATTCACACATCAATTTAGGCCTTTAAGAACTATGACGAGAGTGGGTCGCCGCGCCGAATTCAGTGCCTCAAGTACCTTGTGCTCGCCAACATGCTCATGCAAAGCACCATCGATCCCTTTGACTCTCCCGAGACCAAGCCGTACAAAAACGATCCGGAGATTCTTGCCATGACCAACTTAGTTGCATCGTACGACTCGTTATACGGATAGAGAGAGAGAGAGAGGAAATAGAGAGAAGGGAGAGACATAACACAAAGTGTGAGAGGATCAAGAGAGAGCAATGGGAGAAGGGCAAGAGTGACAATAAGAGAATACGCGAGACTGACAACCTTCCGATTGGTAGGTATCAACGTAATCAAGTACACGAGTTTGAAAAGATTCTCAAGCGCAACGCGAAGACCATCATGGCCGACTCGTTCATCCGAAAGTACATTGAGGAGCTTAAGAAGAACGTTCGCACACAGGTCAGCGAGTATCGTTTAATAGTTTATTGATGCCTCTGCACATTCATTGATATAATAATTCATGTGATTTACAGGTGATTTTGAAACTGATCAAACCATATACGCGCATCCGACTGTCGTTCATATCGGACGAACTGAACATCGACGAGACAGAAGTGGAGTCGCTGCTGACGGCACTGGTGCTGGATGAGGCTGTGCGGGGGCGCATCGACCAGGTTCACGGTGTGCTGCTTCTCGATCCCCAGAGCGAGGACGCCGCGAAGTATGCCAATCTGCGCAACTGGACCAATCGCATTTCGTCGCTTCATCACAATTTGGCCGCTCAGGTCTCCTAAATATCTCTCCCTCTCTTTTTTTTGTACCCAATGATTAAAAAATTTGGCCTTTCTCCGTTATTAAATGTCGTTCTTCTTCATTGAAACAGTCTGCGGAAGGGACGGAAGGTCTCGATAATCCACTCGATGGGATTAGACTTATCATCGGCCATGTAGAAGCGAGGGCTCAAACACAGCGACCCGCTCACATCGGCCAGACGCTCCACTTCACGCGGTGCTTTGGGTGCCGCCTAGGAAAGAGTACAAGTTTATGACACATTTTTTTTTTAACTTAGCAGAGGGCTACCTCTTCTTGTTGGGGGGTGCGCAGTTGGTTGGACGGAATGAAAGGGAAGACGTTGTTAAAAATGATCGTGTTCTCTACAAAAGATGTTTTCATGTGGGTGCGTGTGTGTAAGCAATCCGAAATGAACACGATTCCACTTACTGCGAGCAGTCGCAAGCCAGATGTCGCGATAGACTGCATCCACAACGGGATCCTCTATGAGCTTCTCGTGTTCACTGCACATGCACAGGCCAAGCTTCTCGAGCCACAGACGCGTACGGAAGGCTTTGATTGATGTGCCCACCGACGCTGCACCGCCATCCATCAGTGTCTCTGTCATCTTGTCGTCACGAATCTGTCATGGTAGGTATGGGTGAGTGTGGCTGGGCAGTGGGAAACCCCTCTATTTGTTTTTCCACTTACAACTGCTCCCAGTTCAGAGTCGCGTGAGCCAATCATAGAGCGATCATTGACATTGGCAGACGACACAATTGCGACGCGGTCGTCGACAATCATCACCTGAACGTAGCAAACAAAAAGAGAGCACCTGAATGAGGACAAAGCGCCCATGTTCGCTCAACAACATTGCAATTTCATACTTTGGCGTGCACAAACACTTGCTCGGTCGCAACGTGAGCGTCGTCCTTGGGATTTTTCTGCCACGTGCGCAGCGAACACACAACGAGGTAATCCTCTATGGTGCGGTCCGTGCCCTGCACAAGCTCCTCGACACGCTCCATAAGCGACTGGCCACCGCGAAAGATGGTGCGCCACGTCCAGTGGACAATCTCGCGCGCAGCCAGACCAGTCTCTTCTGGAAAGGGAATGACTAAAATGACACGGAAGGTCCTGCTGTTCTGCACGGCCCACTTGATGCGCTGGTAAATGGCCTCAGCTACGCGGTTCTGCACACCACCGCCGGCCGTGCTCGAGATGAAAAACTGCTGCTCAATGTAGATGTAGTGCTCGGCCGCATTGATGGCACGGATGTACGACTAAGGCAAAGAGGAGTGAGGAGAGAGCTTGAGTGCAAGAATTGAACGGGGAGGGAGTGTCATGTACTTCGTAAAGAGACACTTCGACACGACTCTTGAGGAGATGGCCAATGGACCATTCACAGGCAGACCGGACGATCTGGACCGAGTGCGTTCCCGTCGACACGTCGCTCGTGTACGACGACTCCTTTGGGGCCTTGAGTTCCGGATAGCGCGATCTGCACAGGACAAAAAGGAAGGCAGAGTCTCAACACCCAAGAAAAAAGCCAACGACAAGACAGTGGAAAAAAAAAGGCACCGATTGAGACGGGGACGGTGGTCATTCCAGCGCTGTACAAAATTGACGAGAACGTCAAAGGCAGCGAGACCATTGACGCGCACGTCAATGTCGTGCCAGGGGAAGCGGTGCATAGTGCTGCGGTCGATGTAATCCGTGCGCGGGGTGCTATAGGCATCTCGTGATGGATAGCCACCTGCCATGATAGAGACGGAGAAAAAGGTGTCAGTAGCGCACTCTTCTTCTACGAGTGTGTGTGAGTGTGTGTCATCTGACTTGTCTTTGCGTTGACATAGTCAATGCCCGGAAACATATTTCCGCCCGTCTCGTCAAACAGGACGTGCTCGCAATTGTCGAAGCGGCCCACTCCAAAATCGAGTCCTCCTAACACAGCCACTTGTTCATCGACAATCAGAAATTTCTATCACCATCCGAAAAAAAAGAAAAAGTATAACAAAGTTAGCTGCGTGTTCTGTTTCTGCAATTTTTTTTTTAGTTATGTACTTGATGGTGAGACCACAGGATGGGAAACTGCTCCGGATGAATAATGACTGAAATGTTCTCGTGAAGACCCTCAAGATACTACACAGGTCAAAACTGCTCAGTCCACAAACCCTCTCTCTCTATTTCCTTTTGAGTTTTGTCTTCCTATATTCTTTCTTCCTCATCCATCTCTCTATCGTTTAGTCTCCTTTCCTCCCTCTCCTCTCTCTATCGTTTAGTCTCCTTTCCTCCCTCTCCTCTCTCTATCACTTTGTTTCTTTTCCCCTCCTCTCTTTCTCACTTTGTTTCCTTTCCCCTCCTCTCTCTATCACTTTTTTTCTTTTCCCCTCCTCTCTTTTATTCATTCATTCACTTACTGCCTTGTTCTCTTCGGGAAAGAGATCGAGCGCAGCATCCAAATCGTCAAAAAGCAGCACATAGACGCGAACGCCTTGCTCTGCCTTGCGCCGCAGCAGTGTCCCCATGTGAGAGTCTTCTGCGGGCACTGCCTCGCGTGTCCGCACCATTGCCAGTTCCGGTGACAGCCGCCAGAACGAGCACATGATCGACGTCGTCGCGCTCTACACACGCGGAAAAAGAAAAGAGGGTGTGTGTGTGTGTGTGTGAGTAGAACAAAAAAAAAAAAAAAAAAAAAACTTTGTCAGTACTTCAATGAGTTGGGCCATCTCAGCAAAAGTCTCTTGGCCATCAATGAGAAACTTGGCATCAACATAGAGACGCTCGGGGGCAAACGACTTGACGTGACCGTCGATAGCCATGCGGTCCTTGTGTGGGTCAACGCGCGCGTGCAGTCCCGAGATGTTCTCGTGGTCGTGCAGCAGCACCGTCTCCTGGTACAGAGGCCCAAACACACGCACAAACTCTTCAAAGGGCACCGGGTCGACTGCAAGGCCATCCACGGCCGCCATGGCCCGCTTGTGCAGCTTGCTGCCCGCGTGCACATTGTTCCGCGCCAGCAGCGGCACTGCCACCGCATCGCGCGCGGCTGCCTTGGTCAGCAGACCTGTGGGACCCTCACACTTGGCGCTCTTGAACGCCCCGCGCAATTTGGTCACCACCAGTGCGCACACACCGTAGTCTGTCGCCCCCACCAGCACCCGGCGCACCGTCTCCCATGCAATCGTCCCCGTAATCTTGTGCTCCACACGCGCCAGAAACGCCATGTCGGGTGTCGTCCCTTCCTCTCCAAAATCCGCATGCAACCGCTGCAGAAACTCCGTCGCCTCACTGCGCTCCAATCGCCCATTCTCATTCGCGTCGAACGCATTCCAATACGTTCGAATCTATCCAAACCATCAGCAAGCAGAAGAACAACGTAACAATTTTAACAACGACCATAATCATCAATAAAAACAAACAAAACAAAAAAATGAATACTAACTATTAGTGATATTTCACCAACGTAATTCTCTGCAAATCCATAATTTGACTTGCAAAGACTCAAAGTTGGCGGTTACAAGGGGAAAAACTCCCACAGCTGCAACACGCTCTGTGGCTCAGGTGAAAACGGACTCTCGTACTGTTTTTGG
This sequence comes from Ministeria vibrans ATCC 50519, assembly GCA_943704425.1. Lineage (NCBI taxonomy): Eukaryota > Filasterea > Ministeriida > Ministeriidae > Ministeria > Ministeria vibrans. Next base: position 64,430 of record CALSCP010000515.1, on the reverse strand, counting down.
GAAAACACGAGGAACGTGGCAAAAAGAGCCGAGTATTGTAGTAAAGAAAAAAAGGGGGCGCAAGAGGAGAGGCGCAAAACAACAACAATCTGTTTTACCTGCTTCATTGTGGGTCGGCGGAACAAGTTGATGCACAGCGCTTTCCACAGAGCCGTCGCATCCTCGGCCGGCGCTACAGGCTCAAGAAGAGCCTCGGCCGCACTCACCTTGTTCTTTTTCTTTGCGGGTTTTGCAATGGATTTCGGCGCGCGAAGCTATAATGAATAAGAACCCAAAGCGAAAATAAGGAAGATCAGCGATGAGTTGAGCCATTTCCGATAGCGAGCGGTACCTTCTTGAGACCTGGCGGTACATACATGTCAATCTCGGGTCCGTACATTGCTCCACGTTGCAAGGGAAGTGATCGTCGTGACGTAAAGTCCTAAAGCGAAAAAAAAAAAAAAAAAGCAAAATAATCAGTCATTCGGATGAGAGGCGAGAGCGAATGGGAATACCGCCGGAGAGTACTCATTTGATGGCAAATAGCGATCTTGGGAGATTCGGTTGGGCAGCAGACCCATGTGCATGAGGGCAGCGCCGACAAACTCAGAGCAGAAGATGCTCGAGAGGTTCTCGTAGTGGTTCTCGCCGAGGAACTTGTCGTAGGCGGACTTGGCCATCTCAAGCATACTCTGCTCATAGGGAAGGCTGCGCCACACCAAACGTGGCAGAATAAGGGTCAGGCTGCGGTTTGAGGGCGGAAGGCGCTTTGTGTGACTTACCCTCGCGTCTTCTCGAGAAACTCGTAGAGAAGCGGAGCAATCTCTTCGCGGACGTCATCGGGGACAATCAATTGGCGAAAGGCGACGGCGTCGTACCAGCCAGAGAGCAGTTTCTCGCGCAAGTCGAGAAGTTCGACGCCGCGACTCACCTCGCCAGTCTCCACGTCCACAAGACCCGCATGGTTCGTGGACGCCTCCATCACGCAAACCTGATCAATGCCGTCCTCGTTTCGGCGCCGGTACACCAGTCCAATGTGGGAGAAGGGAGATCTGCGGAGACAACAACGTCATGACGGGAAAGTGACGAATCTGCAGAATACCCTTCGAAGGTTCGGATGATAAAACCACCGCTTGTCTTGCCTGACATGAGAACAATGTCTCCCGTTTGCAGGGAAGGAATCAGTTTCTCGAGGTCCTGTCATGAAAAAACAAAAACAAAAAAAAACGAAGATGATGAGAGAAACTCAACAAGAAGCGCTTGCACCTGGCCCTTTGACGACTTCCCACCCATGCTGAAGCAGTCGAAACTGTTTTTTTTTTTGAATGATCAAATATCAATAATCAGTGAATGAGCGTGAATGAGCCAATGAGGTCATGATCTTATTTAATATTAGTCAACCTGACAATAATATTGATGAATATTATATTGATTGTTTCGAAATAAAATAAAAATTAATTAATTTTCTTGCGTTGCAGCCACGTCCGACACCATGACATCGTCGTGTACTGACGCTGGTGCAAGCGCTGTGAGCGAAGTATCTCTTCCTCAAAAGCGCTTTTACAGACAACGTGCCCATGTAAATCAAACTGCTCCTCTTGCGACTCTCCGCCGTCTCCTCACACGCTCCTTCCACCGTAGATCAATCCATTGAACGACAATGATTACGATAGGTACAAAAGAGGGAGGAGAAGAGAGAGAGAGAGAGAGAGAGAGAGAGAGAGAGAGAGAGCCAGAGTGAACGAACCAAACGACATTCGAGTCTCATCCTTCTTTCTCGCTTCCCCTTCTACCAATAGACCCATTACACCCGACGACGTCAAGTGGGACGAATTCTACCCGAACCGCAAGGGCGAGCGCGTTGAGTTTGCCGATGTCGGCTGTGGCTACGGTGGACTGTTGAGTATGCGAGTGGTGGCGTTCAGAGATCAAGACTCCTCCCTGATCGCACGTTTTTTTATAGTCGCCCTTGCCGAAACTTACCCTGAATCACTCAGTGTTGGCATGGAGGTATGCGCTGATAGTAGTTGTGAATGTCACCCCTCACTTTTTTTTTTCACTGCAGATTCGTGTCAAAGTATGTGACTTTGTCCACGACAAAGTGCACGCTCTACGTGCCAAACATCGCGACTCATCCGAATGCAACTACCAAAATTGCGCTGTGATTCGCACCAATGCCATGAAGTACCTTCCAAACTACTTTCACAAAGCACAGGTACATGAGACTATTGTATACTATATTCTCCCACTTATCCTCTTCCCCCTTTTTTATACCTTTGCAGTTGAAAAAGATCTTCTTTCTGTTCCCCGATCCGCACTTCAAACGCACGAAACACAAATGGAGAATAATCAGGTAGGTTCTCTTTCCTTTCCAATTCTCCTGATCGTCTCATCGTATCCGTCTACGCCCCAGTCCAACACTGCTCTCCGAGTACGCCTATGTCCTTGCGCCCCATGCGCGCGTCTACACCGTCACCGATGTGCGCGAGCTCCATGAGTGGATGACCGGTCATCTTGACGACCATCCCCTCTTCCGCCGCATTCCCGAGTCCGACTTGGTATCGTACTCTTCTTCTTACCATCACTTTCTTAAGTTTCATATTCTCTCTATTTGTCTTTGTGTGTGCGTGTGTGCGTGCGTGTGTGTCTTGTGTGTGTGTGTGTGTGTGTGTGTGTGTGTGTGTGTGTGTGTGTGTGTCTTTGTGGTGTGTGTGCGTGTGTGTTTAGGCGGACGATTTGATTGTGCCCAAATTGTTCGATTGCTCAGAGGAAGGCCAGAAAGTCACTCGAAACGATGGCGAGAAGTTCATGGCCGTTTTCGAGAGGTTGCCGGATCCTGAATAAAAAAACCAACGCTGGTCAGTGGTCATTCCACACCATCAAAGTAGTATTTTCGACGAAATTGACCATTTTACGCAACTCACAAGTCATAATTATTACGTTTCAAGTTGTTTTAACAATTAACCGACTGATCAGTTGACAGTTGCAAATGACTTGTAACATTTTTAATATTATTGATTCTTTCTTCTTTATACATCAACAATGGACTCGTTTGGCGGCCGACGAATGTCGGCCGTAACAGCAAGTACGAGAAAGAAAACGGGTCGTTGTTTAGAATTCGCAAAAAAA
>CALSCP010000515.1:44927-61312 GCA_943704425.1 Ministeria vibrans ATCC 50519 | reverse complement strand
CCCCCCCCCGACTCTTTTTTTGGTATGATTCTGGTACCACCACTTTTGCCGCGAATGAAGAAAACCCGAGAGAGAAATCTACACTCTTGTCGCTCGTCATGGCTTAACTTAGTTATAGATTTCGCACTACATAATATATGACGCGTAGATTTAAGGTTGTAGATATTTCGCACTACGTGACATACACAATTATGCAAATTACTAAACTCATTTCATCAGGCGAAAGTATATAATTTAAAATCGGTTGAACACAGCTTAAAATCCATTTCAATCAGAGGGATTTAAATTCGCGAAAGTTTAAATTAGAAAGCAACAAGCAAGTCGAGCCGGTGAGTGATGGAGTTTAGGAGTTCCGTAAGGAGGCGGTTTGCAGTGCGAGTAGTTTTTTTGTGGGGCAGAGACTTTTTTTTTTTTTTTTTCCCTAGGGCGAAAGCTTCAAGCGGCTGCTTCGCGCTTCATTAATGGTATAAAGCCTTCGCATGGGTTTCCTATAATTATATATATACAAGCCTCAGGGATACTTTTCTCGCACACGAGTTGTTACTCTCAGTGGGACGCTATGTGAGACTCACAGCAGGAATAGCGTTGAACTGAATATCACTTGAAAAAGGTATGACGTTATTTATTGGATAGAGTACAAAAAAACGGGGACAACCGAGAGAAAAAGTAAGAATATTAAGTGAAGAGATCCTCGGTGAGACCGGAGCGGCCCTTCGTCTTCATGAGATCATCAAAGGCCTGGCGGCAGTCGGGAGCCTTGTCGTGAAGGCCGGCGACGTCGCAGATGGGGACACCGCGAACCCGCCACGCATGGACGCCCGTTGACGCCGACACGACCGTCGTCGACTCGCCGTAGCTGACCACCGGCAGCCGATAGTACACACTGTCTTGCATATTGAAGAACTATTACATGAAATAAAGCAAAAGAGTCGTTGGTTTATAAGAAGAAGGGCGCAAGGTATTTAATCGACACACTCAGACACAATCGACGGAACGAAATGTGTATGATGACTACAAATAATTTTCTTTCGAAAGTTGATACCTTGTAAACCCAAGCGGAACCCTTTGGACCGGGTTTGGGGAAGACGGCAGCCATGCCAGCAGAAGACTAGAGGAAAGAGTAACAATGCGTGTGTATAAAAGAACAAAAAAGAAAAAAAAGAGTGAGAGAACAAACAAGGCGAGAAAGAGGAAGCCGAGATAGTGAAAGAATATATTAAGTCAACAGAATGGTACGAGAGAGAACACAAGAGAGATAAATCAAGAGAACAGGGTGACAGATAGAGTTCATGAAGAGCGCGAGAAAAACGAGTAATAGAAAGTGGAAGAGAAAGAGAGATGTACCTGAGCCATGGTGAGGGGGTCAAGGTCATACGAGGGCCCGTGCTCATGGCCGCCAATGTTGGCATCAAAGTGATAGGTGGCGTCGAGGGGGCGGGTGGTCGCGGACGGACTGGCTTTCTTGCCGGCGTATGCAAGCAGCGACGACAGCATGGTTTGCATCTTGCTGGCCCCCGACGAGCCTCGGCTGCCCACCGCTTCTTGGCAGTGGTTGGTCCAGTACTCAAACGTGCGCATTAGCAGCTCGCCATTGATTGCAATACCTTGGCCCATTCGCCCTAGTCGCAACGGACACTTTGTGCCCTGCGTAAAAAGGAGAAACATAATATTATCAGAACAAAGACACGCACACACACATACAAAGAGAAAAAAACAAAAACGGTACCTGGTAGACATTCCAGATGGGTCCTGCACCGGCGATGCTATCGGGCTCAGACACAATGCGAATGGGGATTTCGTTAAAGTGAACGTGCTTGCGAATGTCGACAAGGATGCGCGGGGCATGGTCGCCGAGGAAGTCGTAGAAGCGCGTGCGGTCGTAGGCGGGGATGGAGTGAAAGGTGGCGAAATTGGACGGGTTGAGAAAGCCAGCGGGGTTGTAGCCGGGCTCGATGGCACCGTGCGAGTAGATGAGGTAGTGAAGCGGATGGACGGGGTGAACGGGCCGCACGCCGACGAAGAGCAGGTCGGGGAAAGTGCGTGCGAGGTTCCAGAAGATACGGTTGTGGAGAGCACGGGGAAGGCGCATGCGCACAGGGCACTCATCCAGACGGAAGTCGGTCGCAGCGCCATACTCGTGGTTGGCTTTGATGACGAAGACACGTTCGGGGTTCTGGATGAGCAGGTAGAGCACGGCAAGCCACACCTCGACGCCAAAGAAGCCACGGTCGGCGAGATCGCCGGTGAACACAATATGGACAGCCTGGTCAATAAGGCGCCAGTGGTTGTCGAGCTGACCGTTCTCCTGCAGCATCAACAGCATGTTGCACAGAGGTGCAAACGAGCCGTGGAGGTCGCCAATGTTGAGAAAACGCAGGTGTTCCGGGTAGTCGGCAGGCAGTACGACCTTTTGGGCAAACGAATGAGACACGCGCGCAGGCCGCTCGCGCTGATGCCACCGCTGGACCATCGACATCTGAGAGCGTCGCATGCGCATGTAGTAGACCATTGCCTTGCCCAGCGCGCGTGGGTCAATACCCACCTCGCGGATGTTCGTCTTGTCCAGAGACTCGTCCAGCCCCAGCGTACCCCCCTCCACAAACCCCCTGTCCTTCTGCAAATACTCATAAAACGCCCCCAGCCGCCCCATGTACGCCTCCTTGCTCGCCATAAAGTCCCAATATTCATCTAAAATAGAACAATAACAAAAGCGAGAGAGAAACAGAAAAAAAAGGAAAGGTAGAGAAAGAAAAGAGATAAAGTGGCGTGTAAGAACGAGGAAACACAAGAGCAGATAAAAGAGATAGAGAAAGATAGAGAGAGTGAAGAGGATAAGATAACAAACGAGAGAGAGAGAGAGAGAGGAGAAAGAAACAAAGTGATAGAGAGAGAGAAAGAGAGAGAGGAGAAAGAAACAAAGTGGTAGAGAGAGAGAGAGAAAGAGAGAGAGGAGAAAGAAACAAAGTGATAGAGAGAGAGAAAGAGAGAGGAGAAAGAAACAAAGTGATAGGGAGAGAGAAAGAGAGAGGAGAAAGAAACAAAGTGATAGAGAGAGAGAAAGAGAGAGGAGAAAGAAACAAAGTGATAGAGAGAGAGAAAGAGAGAGGAGAAAGAAACAAAGTGATAGGGAGAGAGAAAGAGAGAGGAGAAAGAAACAAAGTGATAGAGAGAGAGAAAGGAAGAGAGCGACAGATAAGGGCAAGCGCGAGAGAGAAAAATGTATTATTATTATTATTATTATTATGTTTTGGACGAAATTCAAACAAAGAAGAACAACACAACGTACTGTAGAGAACTTTGGCACGCATTCGAAGCTCATTGACAGTATAGGCAACGGGAAAGTCTTGCTCGGCAAGACGGGTCGATGGCGAATCTGCTCTCCCTGTATTGGATCCCTGTGAAACAACAGAATGCAATAAAAGGTTCAAAACGCGCAATGTCTCCAGAAAAACACCAACGCCACGGAAAAGACACACTCCCACAGACAGACACACACACACCACAGCGCACCCGCACCCGCACACGCGCGCAGAGTCAGCGCGCGACGCACAGCAACACTCGCGCAGCGGATCCAAATGTCGTGGCATCGACACCCACACAATCAACTTGACACAGCTGCACAACCACAGGTCGCCGACATGCCCGTCAGCGAGAAACACAAAAAACACAGCGCATACTGGCCAAGGACACCGGCGGGCCAGTCAGACACCCACCCCATAGCCCCACAGAGTCGACAAAACGAAAAGGACAAAAAAATAATAATAGCTGGAAAAACAGGATAAAAGAGACGACGCAGGGTCTTACGGAATCAACGACACACCACGAGAGGCCAGACAAGTCGTGGGCCAAGGGAGTCGTGGCAGACGGCGTCGTTGCGCGCGCCCCGCTGTGCTCGTCGCCGTTGTCGTCATTGGCGTCGTCGGCGCCCCCAACGTCGTCGTCGGCTGCTGCTGCTGCTGCTGCTGCTGCGGCTGCTGCTGCGGCAGCGGCGGCGGTCCGTGGCGGGGAGGCCGCCGACGGCTGCCTTGACCTCGGGCGCGGAGGCGTGACTGTAGACACATGGGGCGCCGCGGGTGGCTCGGGTCGGTCGGATGCGTCGAGGCTGGACAGTTGCTCGACACTCGCCGCTATCGACTCCCAATAGTCGCCCCACAAAAGGGAATCATCCGTTTCAACCATGTCCAACTCTTGTCCAAACTCGCCCCCTCAACGTCTACGGATCACGGGCAATGCAGAGACGGGAAGCAAGTCGTAATAATGAAGAATATTATTGATTATATTTCAATGGTCTTTGTCTTTACACTTTAGTCTTTGCCTGATTTCAGATTTGGCTGATTACTGATTACTTGATACTTCTTTACTAGTTTCATTTTGAGCGATGGTTGCCATATTTTGTTTTTCTTACGTCTTTTTAATCAACTTGAGTTTTTGAAATAATATTTTTATTTTCATTACAACAACTTTTTCTTATGCTCATTCTCCTTTTCTCCCTGCTGTTATCGGTCGCCCACGCGGGCCCTGCGCACGTTGGAATGTGCGATCTGCCACCCCTGTTGGAGTTTGCCAATGGCTCATCCGTGGTAGACTCGGCGGGTTTCCAGGCACGGCAGACTCAAATTCGAGAACTTCTCCAGTCTACGCTGTATGGCTCGCTGCCCACGTCGGTTCCCTCGTTTCTAGGCTCTACTGTTGTCAGTCATGTTGAGGAGAGAGGGAGCGTCCGGGAGTTTGTTCGGCTGACCTTTCAAGCAGCGGATAACAAAGTTGTTTCGTTCACCGTCGAGCAAATCTACTCCACCTCCGCCGTGCGTCCCATGCCCGTGTTCATGACGCAGACGAACCACCGGCGGTGGGCTCTGGCTGCGGTTAACCGAGGCTACTTTGCCTGTGTCTATCCGGGCGCGGACTCAGACGACCAGACGGACGGGTTTCGCCTGGCGTACACAAATGCAACCTGGGGCCTCATCATCCGCCGCGCTTGGCTTGGCTCGCGCACCATCGACTACTTGGTGACGCTGACCACGCTGGTGAATGCCAGTCAAATTGCGGTGACTGGACACAGTCGAAATGGAAAGCAGTCCATGTTGTTGGCGGCATTCGACGATCGAATCTCGGCGGTCATCTCGTCTTCGTCTGGCGCGCCAGCAATGAGTCCCTACAGATTTACAAGCGCCTATACATTTTCAGAGGATCCTTTTGGGACCTGGCCGCGTCCTCCATTGAATTTGAACTGCTCTTGTCCTCGCGATAAAAGTGACAAACGGCCCCCACGCCCCGAGTGTTGCTGGTGGCCTCCAGCCGTAGCGGACTGGTCTGGCCGTGAAAACGAGAATCCCATCGATGTAAGTGCTTTAATTGTTGCAAGAAGAGGTGTCACCAAATGGTGATTGATCGTAGCAGAGCATCATTTGGTAAGCCGCAATACTGCGCGTGAAAACCGAAACATAAACTTTACGATTGTATTCACGTGAAAACCCTAACCTTAACCCTAACCCTAACGGACACCTGAACAACCTATGCGTTTGATTTGAGCGTTTACTCTAACCCTAACCCTAGCTCTAACTATACGTTTGTACTTTGTACTATTCGTGTTCAGACGTTTACTGACACTAGCTATTAGTCGCATGGCCTACTGGCCCTCATTGCTCCGCGGTTCTTTCTCAGCCAGGCCGCCTTTACCGACGAATGCGATCCGTCCTTTGCTGTCGAGCGCACGTACGTGGCCGCGAGAGAAGTGTACCGGTAACGAACAACGTCCTTTTCATGCCAGACGGACTTTACTGTTTGTTTGTCAAAAGACAACAACGGTTTAATATCATTGTTGCTAAACAGATTTCTGGGACATTCTGAACGACTGCGAATCCACTGGCGAAAAGTAACATAAAACAAGAATAAATTAATAATAATAATAATATAACAACAACAACAACAACAACAATAATAATAATAATAATAATAATAATAATAATAATAATAATTATTATTATTATTATTATTTTTATGTTAATTTATTTTTATTATTATTATTATTCATAATTCTTCTGAAAACTAATAATTTTATTTATTTATTAATGCATGATTTGCAAAGGGACAACATCACGGAATGGAAGACATTGAGAACTACATGGACTGGTTTGACTATGCGTTTGGACGAGGCTCGTCGGCCCAACAGTGGCCCGAAACTCTCTTGTTTGCGTTTGACTGGCACGAGTGGAACGCAACTACGCGACACACTATGGCGCCTGCCGAGTCCCACCCGTTGGTTGACAGAATTCAGTGGGCTCTTGGGACTGCCCCCGTTGCCGCAGGACCGCTGTGGTCTCCTGGCGGTGAGTATGGTCTTTTGGACTTCACTTGGGTGGACGACATGCTCCGGCGCGGCGATAAACTGTTTACACCGCAACCCGCACCCGCCTCGACCGTCACGAAGATGGCAATTAATTTCTCCACGAGCCTCTATGGGTACTTGTACTGGGTCAACACGACAGCAGTGGCAAAGGGCGCTGCGCTTCCAGTCATCATTTGGCTGCATCCCTATTCGTACGCAAACACTGTAGACTGAATGTTTGATTCGAGTTTCAAGTGGAACCCCCCGTTGCCCTGACCCCCATATATGGGATAAGTGTAATCTACTGACAGCTCTCACCCCCCCCTGTCATTTGCTTGGGTTCTTGCTTGCTCTGTAGCTATCAAGGCGGATTTATTGAAGACTACCATGCTCGAAGCACCCTCCAAACCTTTGATGCCCTTGCCCATGCTGGCTTTCTCGTTTTCACCTTTGATCAAGTGGGCTTCGGACACCGCATCTCACAAGGATCGCGGTTCTACGACCGCCATGCGTCTTGGTCTCGTCTAGGTCGCTCTGTCCAAGATGTGATGGCTGCGATTGACGTATTACTGAGCGATAAAGTACTCCAATAGCAGTAAAATGCCTTGGGCTTGAGCAATGCAGCATGTCAGTCATGTGGTCTTTCGTTTTTTTAGAACGGACCTCACCCCGACGGACTTCCGATCTCGGATATGTACGGCACGTGGTACCCTAATATTATCCAGGATCGCATTGTTGTGGCGGGCTATGGGTTGGGAGGTATGTAACGTGGACGTGGCGTGGACGTAATCTCCAGTGCTTTTTGTGTTTGTTTGTTTAGGGCACGTTGCAGTGCATGCCGCCGCTCTTGACCCGCGCATCTATGGCGTTGCTGCTGTTGCCAGCTTGTGCTCTCTCCGCGATTCGTCATTTGAACACACACATGCCAGCGTAAGAATCTGAAACGAGTCTGAAAATCTCCTACTTCGTCGTTTTTTTTTTTTTTTTTTTTTTTTTTTTGATACTTTTGTATTGTAATAGTTGAAGCGACTGTACGAGTGGCACGCGATTCTTCCTCGTCTTGGGATGTTTGTTAACAACACGACAAACGGGCGCTTTCCCTACGACTACGACGACCTCCTGACACACATTGGCAGTCGTCCGTCCCTCGTTATCGCTCCCACGCGTGACCGCACCGTAGACCACAGCTCCGTCATGCGCCTGCTTGCTCGCGCCACGCACGCCAACCTCACTGTTCTTGCTCCCAACGACATTTCCGTCATGGATACCCAGACCCAGGATCACTTGATCAAATGGGCCAAAGATATTCTCTAATCACAATCACAATATTTTAATGTTTTTTCTTTTTAAAAATTTAATACTTTTCATTAGTCGACACCGTCAAGAATTGTTAGTCTGACTTGGGCTTTGAGATGGCAAAGTTGAGACGAACGTAGATCATGGCGATGACAAAGAAGGAGAAGAAGGCGATGATGAGCATGAGGGGCTCGCGGATGAGAGAGGACGACTTGAATGAGTAGGTGAGAGTGAAGTCCTGGATGTGGTCCTCGACAAGGTTGCCCTTGGCGGCGACGACAACGGGACGTCCAACTGTGTCCAGGTACGTAATGGTGGTCTCGCGCGTCTCGTGGCACAGCGGGTAGGGCGCGGCGAGAGTGATATCGGAGGCGAGCTCGGGCAGGATGATGCGCACCGTGGCGCGGTTGATGACCTGGCTGTCGTAGATGTGCGCAATGAACGGCATGGTCAGCTTGTATTGGCCCGAGGGCGTGACGGCAAGCACAGCGCTCGCAGGGAGGTTGTAACCGACCGTGTACTTGGTCTGCCAGCCGCCAAAGAGAGGGAAGCGTGGGCGCACCTCAAGTTCGAGGCCGTCGTCGCCCTCGGCGAGGTTGCTCGTCGAGATGTTGCCAATAATATCGCGGTAGTACACCTCGGTGGCGTCCTTGGGCAGGCGCGTGATGAATGTCTTGGCGGCGGCGACACCCCCGGCGGCGGGGGTACGCTGAAAGTCAAAGCGAGAGAAGCTGCCTTTGAGCTCGCCACCCACGTTGCGCATGTGGAAGTGCTCGGTAACGGCGACGTTGCCCCAGTGCGACACTTCAATCTCACGCACAAGGTCGAGCGTCGCCAAGAAAGGCCCGTTGTTCTCGTAGTGCAGCGACATGGCGTCGTAGCTGAAGGCGGCGACGCCCTCGTACGGTCCGTACTTGATCTCCTTGTCGCCGGCCGTCGTCGGCTTGAGCGACGATTGACTCTCCACAGCACCCGACACCTCAATCTTTGTTTCTTGGGTCTCCGTCACGTATGCACTCAGAATGTAGTGGTTTCCGCTGAAACGCACCTGAACAAACAAAATAATAATTAATCAAATATTTAGAGAAAATACAAAAAAAGGCACCACAAAGATAAAAGGACAGGGCACACATATTACGTGTGCACAAAAGAGGGATTGGACCAGGCAACAATACACCAACAACAACAGTAATAACAATAATAAAAATAATAGCAGCAACAAAATAAAATTTTGTACCTTTTGGGTCTCGTCTTGCTTGAGCTTGGCCGGCGATGGCGTCTGGGCGTTGGTAATGACGGCAGTGAAGGCAATTGTGACAGCATCGTCCTCGGCGAGCGCCTTGGAGAGGGTCACCTGGTAGAACACGGAGCCGGCGGGAGCACCGGCGGGCGCATCGACTTTGGCAGTCTTGAGCGTATCCTTGGCGTCCGTCTCTTGCGCCTCCACCCACGCAATCGAGTCGGCGTGGTCCGCGTCGACGCCGAACAGCACCGTGGCAACATCGGCCTTGCCTGCGTTGACCAGGTCAGCCTCCGTCGTCATGCGAACAACCTGGGTGGTCAGGTCAATGGTGCGTCGTGCCGCCGACCAGCGAAGACCGTCCGCTGCCGAGCACAGGGGGACGCTGGACGCAACGATCATGGCCACAAGGGCAAGTCCCAGCAATCGTGCCTGCATGATGAGCTGCACACGACCAAACAAAAGAGCAAAGAGCGTCAGTCGAAACAAAGAGAGAGAGAGAAAAGAAAAAAAAAAAAAAAAAAACGAAAAATAAGACGAAAGGCCCAGACTCTGCAGTGCCCCCTGCTTTCCACCGGCAGGTCGAGCGAGGCGATATTCGGGGGGCGTTGTCCCTTATTTTGGCGTGGCGTGTGACATCGTGAATTTCGCAAAAGAGGAACCAAAAAAGTTTTTGCTCTGCCAAAAGTTCGTTCTTTGTCGCCCGCAACACCGCTCCCGCCTCAACCTGCTCCTTTGGGCACCTTCGGGTGTCTTGAATAGCTCTCAAAGTCGTAACTGTTGCTCTGCTCGCCATATAATGTGTCTGACATGGAAAAAAAACGAAAAATTCGCTCTCTCACACACACGCACACCACTCTGTTAGCGATGCTTGGCGAATGGTCGTTGGAGAATGGATGTGTGCCTGCGCGAGAGACGCTGGACACGGACAGCGACGTTGAAATGCTCATGGACGGGCCGCCCGAGTCGTCGGCCGAGAGCGACGGTGCCTCTCGTCGGCCCGGCGACGCCTTTCTCTTTGATGACGAGACCCCCTACTTTCTTCGTGGCGGAAGCCTCAGTCGTGAAAACTCACTGGTACGAGTTGCTGTGGTTCTGGTTGCTTGGGGTCCGTTTTGTGTAGGAATTGAACTTGTCTGTGGGTTTATATAGAAACGCTCTGCACGCCATTCGGTGCACAAGGAGCGGAGACCAAGCATCGGCTCGGCCACATCCAATCCAGTCGCACCCTGTACCAGTGATGCGTTTCCTTTGGTGGCCGCCTTGACAAACGCCGCCAAAAGCACCGCTCGCCGTCACTCCACGCAGCCCGTGTCGTTGACGCCCAGAACGCGCAATGCCGCAGTGCGAGCCCACGCCGTCGTTGATCGCATCCCAAGCAACGCCTCCAGCTCCTCCGTTGCTTCGTCATTATTACAGTCGTCTGCATCCCCTGCTCGAGCCATTGCACCCGCCACACCCAAACTACTTTCACGTACAACAATCAAAAAATCAAAAAATAATCCTGTTCATTATGAATTTACACTACTTCTTCATGATTGTAGCTTCCCCCAACGAAGCGGCGACGCGTCGGCGATATGCTCAATTAAGACAGGTAAAAAAAGGCTTACAAAATACGAACTGCAAGAAGGGCATTCTTGACTAATAAGAATACTCATAATAAGACATGAATAATTAATAATAATAATAATAATAATTATTATTATTATTATTATTATTATTATTAATTTTATTGTTATAATACTTTTTTTTTGCAGAGCGCCCTCGCCAGCATTTTCAACCGTGAGACTCGCGCTCGAGTACTTCAAAGAATGTTGCCTCTTGATCTACAGAGGGACACGGCCAACGAAGACAAAGACGACATTGTCGACTTGCCTGTGAGCGACGCCGAAGGAGACGCCGATGCAAGTTCCGTCGAAGACGAAGGTGAGCCGTTGTCGCCCACAAAGAGCCCGCGCGGCCGACGACACGTGCCGTCTTCGTCGCGACGACGTAGCAGCAGTGCAAGTGTGATGGAGAGTGGCGCTGCAGCAGACGAGCTCAAGATGTTTGCGGACGTTGACTTGGACTGTATGGCCGTGGGTGATGCAGCTCGGCAGCGACGTTACACTCCCGTGCGACGACACAGTGACAAGCGCGAGCGACGTCTCAGTCAACTCAAAGAGATGAAGCAACAGCTGCTGACCTTGCCCGGCAACGACTCGGACGAAGAAATTGCGTCGCTGGTCGATCATACGTCGCTCGACGAGGTCGTCCGCCGGATGCGCAACCTGCCCATTGCTGATCAGAATAGCTACAACAACAACAGCGACAACGCAGAGGAGGGGGGTGTGGGTCAGGTCGAGGTGGGGGCGCTGGAGATACTCAAGGATGAAGATGATGTGGAGGAGTCAGAGCTGGCGTCGATCCCACGTGTCCTGTCGCCCGAAAGGCAACAGGTGCTCTCGCAGCTATTGTGTTCTACCCTGATGAACCGGCGATATGCTTACGTGCGCTGGCGCCAGGCTCGACGGCTTGGTGAGCCTCTCGTGGTTGAGGCCGTCTCCGTTCCCACCGCCGGCTTGTCGTCACTTGCCGAGCCTCAGCCGTGCCGGAGCACGGAAGGACCAACGACTACGCCGTCACTGATGCCAAGCAACCAAGGACTTTTGTCGTCAGAACACGACGATTGGGGTCTCGCTTCGGTACTCTCGGTTCCCTCTATGACGGCCCTCTCAGGCCTCGATGGCGTTGTTCCACCAGTGTCGTTCCAAGGCGACGCCGTTCCGCCCTCACAGGTGCTCAGCCCAGTCTCGCAACAGGATGTTTTACGATACGCCAGTCCAGCTGGAGTATTCAGCCAGTCTGCTTCGGCTTTTGTTGATGAGGAGGGATTTGACGACGAGGGGCTCGACGACTGGTACAGGGAGCTCGAGGTCGAGCACAAGGCACGCGGTCTCGGTGACTGGTTTCATGACAACGGTGACGATGCGATGCGTGAGACTGACTCGTTTCAACTAGCGTCCGCGTCGCAACATCGTCGCCTCGGTTCCTCAAAGTCAGATATGACAGGTCACTTCCGCGAGAAGGTGTCACACAAACGCTCGCTCACGGTGCGCATGCGTACCTCCCTGTCTCCCTCCAAGTCTTCGTCGAAGGGTGCCTTTCCAGAGCACCTAGCCCAGCTTAGTAATGCCGTACCGTTGCCCCTGGACATTGCCACGACTATGCACATGGTGAAGAAGAACACGCAGGCGGCGGCGGCCGCCGACAAGAAGCGCCAAGAGGAGGTGAAAAGCAGTGAGAGTGAAAAGGCTGCGGCAGCGACAGCAGCTCGAGACCAACAGCGCACTCGAATGCCGCCGTCCATCAAGACGACGTTGTTTGGCACGCGCCGCGCCGAGGCGAAGCGAACCTTGTCGTTGGAGCCCACGAAATCTGTGCGTGTAGTTGATCCGCTGGGCAAGAAGCACGCGTCGCACACCAAGAAGATTATCTCGTCGCCCAACATGACGCGTGCGCACACGATCACACCACGCGAGCCAACTCCCGACGAGCATCAGGTGGGCGCCCACCAGAGCGACTTCACATCGGTCGTGCCCAGTCCCAAGGATTCCTCCTCTGTGCAAATGGGGCGCAGCAAGTCGGCCGGAACGATGCACATGCTGGGCCTCAAACCTTCCATCACTTCGCCCGAGCAAGTCGCTCACAAGACACCCACTCAGGTAAGAACAATGAGCACTTATTGTTATTATTGTTATTATTAATATTAATTAATTTATTTATTATTAAATTTATCTTTTATAATTATCATTATGTAGCAACACGTATCTCTGGAGGCTCTGGAAAAGTCGCTGACCGACAACGAAGCGAGAGCACGTAGCGATCATGTGGCCATGCGCGTAAACGTCTCGTCGCATGAGCCGATCCTTCCTCGTCCGCGGAGCACTGCAATGAAGCGGAAGAAGCGCGCCGCGACCATCCGAAAGCCAGAGCCCTCGGAGATCATTGCCCGATTCGTAAGAAGCTAAAATAATACCAAAATAATGAGACAAAAATTCGTAATGATTATATATATTTTTTATAATAATAATAATAATAATAATAATAATAGTAATAATAATAATAATAATAATAATAATAGGGATTGATATTTATTGATTGTTTTTGCACAGCGTTCTATGTCTCCGTCTTCGATACAGAAGACCAAGTTCCCTGTTCTGAAAGACATCGAGGCAGTGACGGACGCAACAAGTGGAGTCTCTGGAGTGTCGTCCGAAGAGTGCGGTGTTGACATTGAGGAGGGCAAGACGGCCGAAGTGAAGCTGGCGGTGGCAGTGGATGAAAGTGATTTTGTCGACGACGTCCTCGCCGCCTTACCCAAGGAGCTTCAGAAGACCTACCGAAGGCTATCCAAACCGCCTCCTTCTGGCGAAGAGTCGGCTGTATGAAATCAGATGTAAAACCATTAAAATTAGCAAACAAAAATGTCTTTTTATTTTCGCGTGGATAATGCATTATAATAATATTATCTGAAGAAGAAAAATTAATATGAATATTATCTGAAATAATATTATTAATAATTAGAAGAAGAAGAATACAACCCATTTATTAATGATACCGTCTTATTAATAATTATATGAAGGAAGAGAAAAGTCCAAAATAAATTTATTATTATAAGAAAAATAATTAATAATAATAATAATAATAATAATAATTATTATTATAATTGGTATGGCCTACGTTGCTCTGTCACGGGCGCGACGTGCGCAAGATGTTGCTGTCCTCGTGACTCCCGCCTACCGTGTCGACGTGAACCACCAGGATGTCCACTCCGCCGCCTGCATTGTAAATATCGTTTCTCTCAATTTACTCCGTGCATAAATAACCCAATTGTCAATATTCTGTTTTTCATCTTTGATCTTGATCTCCCAGTACGTGGGTTATTTTAGTTTCTCTTTTGTTCTGCTACAGACTTGCGCGGAGCAGAAAAGAAACGGCGCCAGCAAGTTTCTTGTAATTATAATTATTTCTTTTATTTCTGCGATGATCGTTGATGCAGACCGCGTTGTGGGACTGCATGGCGTGTTTTCGCCTGGAAGAGTAGTGATCGATGAGGAGACGGGTCTAATTGTCGAGTGTGGAACGCGCGTCGCAACCGATGTGCGTCCGGCGACACACACGGCGCCCATCGTGGTTCCCGGGCTCGTCGACATTCACAATCACGGCGTGGGAGGGACAGAGGATGTTGCAACGACCTGGACCAATCCAGAACACTCCTTGGCGCGCTTGGGCGCCGCTGGCACAACTTCAGTGCTCGCGTCGCTAACATTCCCTCAAGACGAAATGCACCGCCTCCAAGAGTGCCTCACTGCCATCCACAGGGTTGTCGGACGTCTTGACCTGGGTTGTGTTCTTGCTGGAATCCACGCAGAAGGTTTGGTTGTCTCGCGAGTGTGGGTGTTGTGTGGTGACACTCTCTGAATAGGACCTGTTGTCGCAACATTGGGTGCCCTCCCCGCCTCCGATCGTCTTGCTGCAGCACCATTGGAGGATTTTGTGGCTCTGTGTGACCAAATTGGACCCTCACTGCGTGTCATGACAATTGCTCCGTCTCTTGAAGCGCCTCGTAACTACGAGCGCATCAAGTACTTGCTCGCGCACTCTGTCCAGCCAGCGTTAGGTCACGATGCGCTCTGCACGGAAGAGGACATTGTGGGCGCACTTCGACTGGGCGACCGAATGCACATTACACATGCCTTTAATGCCCAAAAATTTCACCACCGCGACAGCGGCCTGGCCAACTTTGCGTTGCTTCGTCGCCTACCTGCCTTGCCCCTCTACGAAGGCTGTCTTGCACCCACTTGCGAACTGATTGTCGACAACGTACACGTGTCGCCTGCAGTGGTGCAGGCGGTGTTGGATGTCCATGGCAACGACTCGCACGTGTGTTGCGTGACGGACGCCATTGCAGAACCAATTGCAGGCACGGTGCTCTCCTACGCCCAAAGTGACCGTCGCGTTCAAGTTGATTCCGAAGGCACTGCAGTGCGTCTGTGCGACGGCAGCGGGCGTCTGTGTGGCTCATGCACCACTCTCTTTGAAACTTTCCAACGTCTCGTGCGCATCTACGCTCAGCCCCTGGAGCACGCCGTGGCTGCATGTGCTACCGCACCTGCCCGCATTGCCCGTCTCCTGACCCTCGATAGTATAACTAGTGCTTCTGCCGGTGTCGGTGCGCTTGTCGTGGGCTGTCGCGGTGATTTACTTCTGCTCGATGACTCACTCTCTCTTCAGTCCGTGTTTGTCGCAGGAAAACTCATTTGAAAGGGTGTGTTTTTTCTTTCCCGTATAATGATTATGTGTGTGTCTTCATGTTCACAAGTGTACAATAGTATTTTTTGCGTCAGTGTCGGTTGGATAGCATATACTACACATCGTATCGTTTCTTCTCCTAATTGAAACACAAGACACACGACGACGCAGAATACAGTGTGAGAAAAGAAGGTGAAGTGGAAGAGTAATGGAGAAAGGGTGGTACCTGAAGAACCCGCTTCTGAGGACGCGACTGGGCACCGCCCATTGGGGGCCGGAAGGGTGACGAATAGTACTCGGCAGGCACGTCAAAGCCGCGTTGGCCTTCGGGAATCTACAAACAAGAGTAAATGATGAGGCGGAGAATGGAGCGTGTGGGTCTACCTCAAGATCAGGCCAGTATTTTTGTTGGGTTTGCAAGACTTCCTTCATCACCTGACGAGAAAAAAAAAACACATTGCACATCAGAACAGAAACACACACACACACACACACCCGAATCGACATACCGCCATGGCAGTCGGCAAGGGGGTACCAATGCCACGATCCAACGCCGAGCGGTTAGAGCTTGAGATAGCGCCCATTTCATGGCCCAACAGGGCCGTCAGACACGCCGTCGCCGACAGCGCCAGCGACTCCTTGTCGTACCCACCTTCCAGCGTCAGTATCACTTGACCGCCAGCAAGTTCCATTAGAGCGCGTGTCATATGCGCAAATCCTGTGTTACACAGCAGAGTCGTTTTGAGCGTCAGACCTCGCACACAACGCAAGTCGGTGCTACGTCAGCCTTACCTTGCGGAGACACCCGGTAGCCGCCAATGAGATCGCCGTTGGCCGCATCAAAACCCGCACTGACCAGGACCAGACTCGGATTGAAGAGACGGGCAAGCGGTAGAATAATATGCAGCATGGCACTCATGTACTCTGTTGCAGGAGGAGAATAAGAACATTCAAGAAAACTACATACAAGCAATAGTGGTCACCTGTGTCTCCCATAGGACGGTCACCGCGCCACGGGATGTTGATGTTGAAGCCTTCGCCAGCCCCTTCGCCCGTCTCGGCCAGTGCGCCCGTGTACGGGTAGTAGTTGCCTTCGTCGTAGCGGTGCATCGAAATGTACATGATGTCGGCTGACCGGTAGAAGATGTTCTGGGTGCCGTTGCCATGGTGAATGTCCTGAAAACCGTGAAGAATAAGAATAGGAAAAGCGACACAAAAGAAAAAAAA
>CALSCP010000515.1:21913-44785 GCA_943704425.1 Ministeria vibrans ATCC 50519 | reverse complement strand
AAAAAAAAAAGTAGTGTACCCAATCCAGAATGAGAATGCGGGCGGGCAAGTCAAGGATGCTACGGGCGAGGAGGGCGCCCACAGCGACATTGTTGAAGTAGCAGAAGCCAAGTGCCTCGTTGGCTTCGGCGTGGTGTCCCGGTGGGCGCACGACGGCAAAACCATTGCGACACTGTCCCTGGCACACGCGTCGCACCTGACAATGCAACGCGGGACAATTGTTAGTGTTAGTCTATGCTCAACGTAAATCTGCTTTGCTCTTTTACCATTTCTGAGACACATCCGGCCGAGAGACGCGCAGCCATGGGTGTTGATTCTTGATTGTAAATGGTATCACAGGCGAGTCCTACATTGCGTGCAGTAATGAGTGGATCACTACAATTAATAAAAACGCCATATCTCATACCAATTCCACCACACTCCATAGTTTCGTGTTCAGGGGGCAGCACTCCGACATTGGAGATGGCATAAGTGTTTACATGCTGCGCTGTGTGAACAGTGGCGAGTTCTTCGGGACTGGCTTCCTTGGCAAGCAGACGAATGCAGCGGTCGAGCAGTCCTTGGTTGTTCATGTTGTACAAGATGCTCACAAGACGATCGGGCTGTTCGGGATGTACATCTTGTCCGCATGTACAGTCGTGCTACATCAATCAACCAAGAAGCGCGGACAAGGAAAGAACAGTGAGTGATTGAGAGTGGAGAAGAATGAGAAATTACCTTGAGCATGTTGCCGTCGTAGATGATTGCAGTTTGTGTTGTTTTGCAAGTTTCAAGAACTACACGTACAAAAAAAACAAAAAAAAAAAAACAAACAAGTGGGACGATCAAGAAAAGCAACAACATGGCTATGCTACGTACCAACATGGTTGATATTGCGCCAGTGAAGGTCGTCTTCGGGGCCATCGGGACCGACGATTGCATGGCCCTGGGACGGCCGACAGCTACTCGCGGGGATCCACTCGTCAAACTCAACGCCCCATCCTTCATAGTGCACCAAGTACTATACACACGGAGAGTAAAATGACAAGAATTAAAATCAATCACGAGATATCTAACATTCCTCTCTTACCAAGGGATCTCCTGAGACGATACAGTCGTCGCCATCGCGACGGCGCACACGCCCCGCATACCAGTGCCCGTCCTCATGGATTGCATCGATGCGCGAGCCAATGGGCATACGGCGCTCCGGCTCGCCCGCCTTGTTGTGGTTGAGATACATAGACATCAAGCGCGAGCCGTCGCTTGCTTGTGGACAGATGATGACACGACGTGGAGGGAACGTTTTGGTGGGTGGCTCGTCGAAGAGGGCGCCGCTGTCAGGCCACAAAATGGCAGAGGGCACAGTGTTCTGCTGAAGCGCATCTGTGTTCTCCACGCTTGTGTCAACAACGGGAACACTAAGGAGGGGCGTGTCATCGGTGAAGCTCACGGGAAACATGCCAGTGCGCAGGCGTGTCTCCATTGGAACGGAGAGGGGCACGTGGGGGCCTGACTCGTGCAGGAGGTGGCTGTGTGCACTGGCGACGGTGGTTGCCATGGGTGAGCCGGGTGCAAGGCGCTGCTGCAGCAAACCGGGCGACGCGGCCATCTGTGCGGGGTGCCAGATGCCCGGTGAGTTGGTACTGATGCTATTCTTGCGACGGATAGCGAGCTGGGCGGGCGAGTCCCGCCGCGATTGAGGACCACTGTTCATGCCGTTGTTGTTGTTGCTGTTGTTGTGCTGAGGGGACTGGCCCGAACGACGACGCTGTTGCTGTTGTTGCTGTTGTTGCTGTTGTTGCTGTGGCTTGGTCGACTCGCTCGCATTGGTTACTTGCTGGTTGTTGAGGTTGTTACTGATAGCAGCCATGTGAGCGACGGCCGAGGCAGCGGGATTGACGGGACGGGAGCCGACAGCGTTCATGACAGCACCGGCAAGAGGAGGTGTAGGGACACCTTCCACGGTGGCAAAGGCCTGGAAGGAGGGCGAGCCAAGAGGAGTGGACGAGCCGTGAGCGAGGCCAATGCGTGGTTTTTCAGACTCGCTAAAGGAGCGCGAGCGCATTGAGGTGGGCACAGCCATGGCGGGCGACGACAAAGAGCCATTGAAAGGATATCCGGCGAGCTGATGGGAGGTAGAGGGAGAACCCATATCGCCAATACTGATGCTAGTGCGTCTTCGCTTGAAGTTGACGTCAGGGCCAGACGAAGGGGAGGTGGGGAGTCGGTCTGACGGGTGTCCGGTGGGGAACGACGGTTGAGCGAGGTGGAAAGGCGAAAGAGGGCCCGAGTGGGCGGCATGAGGATGTTGATGTTGCTGCTGTTGTTGATGTTGCTGCTGTTGTTGATGTTGTTGCTGCTGCTGTTGATGTTGATGTTGCTGCTGTTGATGTTGCTGTGCGAGCAGAAGCATTTGTTGCTGTTGGAGAAGCTGCTGTTGCGCGAGGAATTGCTGAGGATTGAAGAAGGGTTGCTGGGATGGATGTTGCTGCTGCGATTGGTGGTGCTGCTGTTGTTGTTGGGATTGCTGCTGCTGTTGTTGCATTTGCATGAATTGTTGTTGTAGATGCTAAAAAACAATACAATTATGTTACATTGCGCATTACCAATTCATGCACATCACATACTGGTGCCATAAAAGCAGGGTTGAATTGTTTGGATGCCATAAAGTTGAAAGCGGGCTATAAAGAGGAAGGATGAGGGAGTGATTGATGAAGATTGGGGTGGGGATGTTTTCCTGCTGTGTTTGTTTGTTGGAAAAACGAAGAGAAAAAAAAAAGGATGATGAGGCGATTTGGAAGAGGTGAAAAGTGAGGGACTGCGAAGCGGGCTGGGGGCACTGTGAAAGGGGACGGCGTTACCTGTGGCGAGCCTGTGGAGGGAGACGGCGGCATTGGGGCTGGGGCAAAGGGTCTGGACATGGCGTACGCGTGAAAGGGACGCATTGGCGGAGCGTCGGGGGGAATCGCGGCGGAGGGGCGCGGCAGGAAGGCGTGGGGGACGGGTGTGTAGCCGGCCGAGGGGAAGGCGGGGAGCATGGACGGCTGCGTCTGCTGCTGTGGTGGTGGTGGCTGCATTTGCAGGCTGGGCTGCTGTTGATGGACGCCGCCCGACGATGCGGACGACGCCGGAGCGCCGGGCGCCATGGAAAAGGGCACCAGCGGCGGCGGGGGGTACGAGCGTCGCGATCCTGGTGGGCTCACGGGCTGCGCAGCGCCGTCGTTGCCTGCATCAAAGGAACCCCCCCATCCCCAAAATTGGTTAGAATCGTGTCAGGTCAAAAAAACGAAAAAGAAAAAAAAAGAACAAAAAAAAAAAAAAAAAAAAAAAAAAAAAAAAAAAAAAAAAAAAAAAAAAGCGTTCCGTTAAAGCGTTGGGAAACGGTGAGAGGACTCTCAGGAGACAGTCCTGGGGGAATAGTTGGGTAGGGCGGGCAAAGGAGTGGGGGTCGGGCAGCGGCGTCTGCGCTGTGACGGCGTGGATGTGTTGATATTTACAGCGGACCAGATGCCGTCACACGACGAAACGACGCACGCGGGCGCCGGCGGGGCAGCCATGCGTCCAGCTGCCCCGTGCCAGTTGACATGCGCGCAATGCGCTGCCCCGCCAATTGCTCGATGTCAATAAGTCGAGTGTAACTTTTTTTTTTTTTTTTTTTTTTTTTTTTTTTTTTTTTTTTTTTTTTTTTTTATTTTTTTTTTTTGCACCTTTCTCTGTTGACACCGGACTTTCGCCGTGTTCTGCCATTTCCTACAGAGTACAAGGAACCAAAGACTGGGCGATAGTAAGTTGAAACTTGGATATTTGATTGGTTTACTGGAAATTGGAATCTTCTCTGATAACTCTTTTTTGGAAACGAAATATGTTTTGATCCTTCCGAAGTCATGGCATACGTGGTTGTTTACACACGCAAACATTGTAGTTACTAATGAGTTGCGCATATTGAGCGAAAGGAGGTAAACTATTAGTCCGGAAGAAAGAATATAATTATCAAGTGAAGTTCATCAAGTTCATTTGTGTCAGTCGTCAGTCTGTCGAAGGCTGATACGGTTGTTCGTAGACGCGGGCGTTGCGGTAGTAGCGCAGGAAGGGAAGCGAGACACGTTCCATACGGGTCGGAGTCACTCCTGTTGAAAGACAAGAAACAACATAATTATGTGTGGGTGTGTGTGTGTCTGTGTGTGTGCATTGTTTCATACCTAGATCAGCGAGACCCGGAAGTCCCTCAGTCGTCTTGTCCGACAGTGCTCTCTGCAAGGAAGAAAAGAAAAGTCTAACGGCATCAAAAAGAAGGGAAGTAGAATGTGTACCGTAATGACTCTGTCGGGGTACATGAGGGGATTGTAGAGAGGCCACTTTTCGACCTGACGAGCCACAAACGACAAAAGGGATTCGGGCACAATCGTAACGTGCTCAGGCACAACAATCTGCTTCTGCACGTGAGTCAGAATGTCCAACGTGGTGTATTCCTTTGGTCTACAAAGCAAGTGAAATGGAAGTGGGTGAGTAACATAGGACAGGAAAACAAAAAAGACTGGAGTGAGAAAGAATAAAGTGATATAGAGGAAAGGAAAACATAAAGAAGTGGCAACGACACAAAGTGAAAGAAAGAAGAAAGAAAAGACACAAGGAGAAAAAAGTACGACATGAGCGAAAAAGAAAAACGTTGAAAAATGGAAAGGTTATATTTTTTGCTTAGTTTACCCGACAAGCTCGTATGTCTGTCCGATTGTTTCTGGATTCTGCATTGCGTTGTGAATTGCATTGGCAATGTCCATCACATACACCGGCTGAAGAAATCAAATGACAAAAGAAGAAGAGAGTGAATTGAGCGGGTGGTTTGGTGTGACTCGAGTCTTTCTGTGTGTCAACCTGTTTGAGCGCCTTTGCTTGTTGTCGTCCGAGAATAGCCCGTCTCAGAATCATTCCACTGGTCTTTTGTGCAAAGTAATGCAGAAACCTATATATTATACATAATGTATATTATATATGTGTGTACGACAACAAGAAAATACGAGAGAAAGGGTCTCAGTCACACAATAATTGGTCTCTATCTCTCCTCATCGTTGACGGGTTCTCACCGGTCCTCAGCGCCAAACGTGTCTGCTGGGCGGAGGATAGTGGCGTCGGGAAACTCCTCGCGGACGGCGATTTCGCCATGAGCCTTGGCGCGCAGGAGGGCCGACGGGCTTTGCGGATGGGCGTTGAGCTGGGAGACATGGATGAGCTGGCGCACGCCACCGTTGGTGCGCGCACACGCCCGCGCAATA
Organism: Ministeria vibrans ATCC 50519; assembly: GCA_943704425.1. Lineage (NCBI taxonomy): Eukaryota > Filasterea > Ministeriida > Ministeriidae > Ministeria > Ministeria vibrans. The sequence continues at coordinate 39,536 of CALSCP010000515.1, read as the reverse complement.
CGCCGTGCGACCTCCACTTGCGTCGCATCCACCGAGAAGTTGCGTGTCCCGTGCTCGCGGCCAATCAGGTTTACCACAATGTTGCTGTGCTGCACCATTTGCTCAATAGACGCGTCGTCGCGCGGACTGAAAGGGAACAGCTGCAGCTGACCCAGGTCACACATTACTTTGAGGTGGCCCACGTCGTACTCATCACCACGGTACGGACACACAATTTGTGTGCCGGATCGGCCCAGTCTGCAGTGGACAACAGCATCGTTTGAGACGAGTGTAATAAATTTAATCATAATAGCGCTTTACCTGTTCACCACGTAGCGCCCATAGAAGCCTGAGGCGCCAAAGACGGTGACGCTGAGCCCCGACACGCTCGACCGACCGCCAGGGCCAGCCTTGGTCAAGGGACCAGCCTCCCACTGCAAAAGCCGAACCAAAATGAAATCGTTTCGCCAAAAAAACTCCCCATAAGCAATCGAGAACACAACAAGAGAGACGCACACACGAGAAACGCAGGCAGTGCAGCACAGGCGGGGCCCGATCGGATCCCAGGAGGCGAAGAAGGAGGCAGGGAGAGGGCACAAGAGATTTTTCAACAAACCTTTTTCAGACTGTGAGTCACAATCGGTCTTGGGGCAACCTTATCGGTGCTGCTAGCGCTCTGTAGCCCTGTTGCAAAGGCGCGCTGACACGTTGTAACGTCTACAGACGACACAGAAAGTCAAAAAAAAGCAAAAAGAAAAAAAAAAGAAGACAAAAAAACGAGACGTACGAAGTGGTTGACGAACGCGTGCCACGAGCATACGAAGATGAAACAAGCGTAAAGAAGAAGGAAAAAGTTATATTGAATAATACATTATTTATATTCAAAAATCAAAAAATCAAAAATCTTCATTGGAAAATATAAAAAATCAGTGGTGTGCACCATACACGTCAGGATTGCTGCGGACACGCTCCAGCACCTCGGCGTACTAGATGTAGATAGACAGGGAGTGATGAGAGAGGAGCGAAAAGAACAACGCGAGAGAGGAGGGAAAAAAGAACAAAAGGGAGACAAAGTGGGATGGAGAGAGGAAGAGCACCTGTTCTTTGAGCTCGGGCGTCATTTCTTGGTACACATCGGTGAACATTTCGTCGAGTGCAGGTTTGGGAGTCTTCTCGGCGACCTTGATGGCACGCCTCACGTCATTCTCGGCCGATTTGCGCAATTCCACCTCCTACAGGGAATTTGTAGTTGAGGCACAACCAAAACATGTGTTTTGCTTGGGGGAGTCGTACTTGCTGGTCCGACCACAAGCCTCTCTTTTCAAGGAACAGTCTCATTCGCGTAATCGGGTGATTGCGCTCTTTCCAGTGGACAATTTCCTCTCCATCACGGTAGCGCGACGAGTCATCGCTTGTACTGTGGTCACCGCCACTAAACCCCCCAAAGAGAAAAAATGAGTCAATGTGAGAGAGAAAATAAAAATGGTGCGTGTACCGGTATGTCATTGCCTCAATAAGAGTGGGTCGGTTAAGGTTGACTGCGTTAGCACGAGCTGCCTCCACTGCGTTGTACACGGCAAATGCATCGTTTCCGTCCACTCGGATCGAGTCCATTCCATAACCCTTTGCGCGACTCACTGATGTTGATTGATTGGGTGAATAAAAATACGTAAGCGAGTGAGTGAGTAAGAAGTAAGAAGTATGAGTACCAATTCCGTCTCCGCGGTACTGATCTTTTGTTGACGTTGAAATAGCAAATCCATTGTTACGGCTACGCATCAAACAATAAAAATAATCACTTTGACGTACAAAAACAAAAATGAATCCTCACCAGAAAAAAATGACAGGTGCCTCGAGAGTGGCAGCAAAGTTGAAGGCAGCATGGGCATCACCTTCACTGGCAGCACCCTCGCCAAAGTAGCAGATGACAGCACGCTTGGAGCCATCACGCTTGAAAGCATACGCTGCGTCAGGGCTAGGGTTAGGGTTTCGGAGTTAGGGTTGGAGTGTCTAACCTGATCCGACCGCTTGTGGAAGCTGCGTAGCCAGTGGCGATGAGATGGTCACGTAGTTGAGCTCTTTTGATCCATAGTGAACCGGCATCTGTCGTCCTTTGCCCAGATCGGACGCGTTGGAGAAGTTTTGATGCAAAAACTGAAGAACAAAAATAGTTTGGGCGTTTAAGAGACGCGAAAACGAATAATGGACACAAAAAATCTTTGAAACCTGTTGAATGGAGAAGCCTCGGTACATGAGGACACCCATTTCGCGATACTGAGCAAAGACAAGGTCGTCGGGACTGAGAGCGGCGGCACTGCCCACATGCGTGCCCTCCTCGCCGTAGTTGGTCATGTAGAAGGAGATTTTGTTCTGGTTTGTGGGTAGGAAGGTAACAGGGCCAGCTGTCAGTGGGTGGTGGGTGGAACAGAGTGCGTACCATTCGTTGGATCTTGTTGAGATACCGGTCCATCTCATCCGACTTGACCATGGTTGTGTACATTTTGGCGAGCGTCTCTTCCGACAACTGAGAAAACAACCGAGTCAGTTTGGGGAAGAAGTCACGCAGTCTATGGGAACCTTGGGCTCTTCGGCGCCGGGGACAAGCTCGCCAAAGCGGTTCATGACGCGGTAGCACTCGGCAGGAGCGTCGAGCTGGACAAACGGAAGAGAGAGGGAAAAAAAGGAATGTGAGTGAAAGAAAACGTGTGAAAGGTCCAAGGACACACGGCAGCTCGAGTACAGCAGAAAGGGGACTCATTGCACCGTCTCAAAAAGCGAAGAAAAAAAAAAGCGACTTACGTCTGGATTTATCAACTGAAGTTTCGACGTGTACGCGCTCGGACGAGCGCCAGGGAACTCGGTCCGCTCGATGCTCGAGTCGGTATCCACGGCAGCCGATGCAGAGGCCATACCCTGTGTGTGAAAGGAGAGAACAAGGCGCTCAGACAACGACTGAAAAAATCGAAAAAGGACCACGACGGCGCAGAAGGGACTGCACACAGCGCGTAGGACCACGGAGAAGCAGCGGGAGGAGAGCTGGGAAGGGACACTTGCAGGCGAGGGAGTCTACAGCCTCGACGAGCGTTGTGTTGGGGGAGGGGGAGGGGAGGCGTACTCTGGTCCATGCTCGCGACAAGGAAGTCACAAACGATCGCGAAGCCACACGCAACATGGTCAGTAGTAAGTGACAATTCAGACAATACAAGGAAATAAAGTTAAAAACTTAAAAATTCGGAGATTTGATTAATCTGTCGTGTGCACTCACTTAAAGTTAGTCTAAAAGTCTCTTGTGTGGACCAGTGGCGCGACGAGCACCGTTTAGGTACCCAAGTTACAAGTAGTAACAAGTACAGCTAGAATGTACCAGGATGCGGCTCAGCCAGCCTCTCGCACGAGCTGTCCTGTCACTCACTCCTACTCAATCACTAACTGACAGTTTGTTTTAACTAACACATTGCGTCTTGATGAGTTGAGTCAACTTTCAAAAAATGATTACAGTACTGTACAATTGGTATATGTCACTCTGAGTATGGTTCTTTCACGACGCATTCGTCAGTCAGAGCCCGAGCGAAGCGCGTACACAGGCGTCGACCCGCTCAGTGAATTCGCGCGGTCGGTCACGATGCATCACACTCGCATCCACATTGGCCGGGCTCTCATCATTGGGTTCGGCAAGCATGGACAAGACGGATAGGAGAATCTTTTCAATGCTTTGAATTGGCGACCATCGCTCGGAGCTGTCGGTCGGGGAGGAGGAGAGTCGCGAGACGGTCAGTCAGTCACACAGCGATATCAATCTCCTCCTCTCCTCGGTCATTTTACCATGATTCATAGCCAAGAGGATCGTCTCCAGGAGGATGTAGGATCGAAATGCAGACGGTGCCGTCAGGAAAGACGTTGGGATGGAAGAATTTGGAGGTGAACTTCATCTTGGGCGGACTCAACGGATAGTCCTTGGGGAAGCTGAGACGTGCCTGGAACACTCCAGCCTACAGGAAAGCGTGTCAGTAAGCATGCACGCAACACACCCACACGCATGTGGATCGGCGCGTGACCTCGTAGTCGCTTTCGTCCGGTCCCATGATGTAAGCAATCCATTCGAAGAAATTCTCGTCGCTAGCACAACACAAAAAGAGACGCGAGACGGGAGGGTAGCGACGCGATTAGAGGACGAGGGGGGCGAACGGGAGCTCTCTAAACACATACCTCACAGGCCCGGCTGCAATTCCCTCTGGTGGGGCGACAGTGAGCTCTGAACAGGAGAGACAATGAGAAGGGCAATTTCAAAGTGCGGTGCATTGCACCTTTGAACTCTTGCGTGAGTCTTTTCACAGCTGACATGGGAACTGGTGGAAGACTGGAGCTGAAATGATAAAGGGCGCGTTAGGGGAATGAGAATTATTGATAATTGATCGATATTGAATATTCATTATTCGATCGTCGAAATCAATAAAATATTTGGATGAAAAACTTTACACCAAGATCTTCTTGGGGCTAGCCAGACGAGCCTATGGGTAATGGGGGAACCGATGTATAAACTTGTAGTACTCTCCATTGCATTGAAGTTTCATCTCCTCGAGTAATAAAACAAACTAATAAATAACTCAGCGAACTAGTTTTGTTTGACATGTTTGTTTCTCCATTAATCTCTCTGTAGTATTTCAATTTTAGACCTTTTTCACAAGTTGAATGACATCTTCGTCTTCGAGTAAATGCTCCTTTCCAACCTTTTGCGGATTGTGCTTGACTGACGAGCCCCACACGAGACCACTAAGGAGGAAGAAACAAGTGTACAACGTGAGTATGACGAAAGAGTGCTCTCTCGTTGGGTGTCATTTTTGGCGGTACTATTTGAGATGATCGAGAATAGACTTGTGTAGAGAGTTGCAAAAACTCTCGACTGTGGAGCGACCGGAGCGGAGGACAATGGGAGCTTCGTAGTCAGGGAGTTGGCCTTTAGGTTTGGTGTAGCTAAAAGAGAGAAGAAGACGACAAATAGATGCATGCGTGAGTAAGTAAGTGTGTGAGAGTGAGAGTGTGCGTGTCTATCTCTCTGTGTGTAGATGTAGATATGTGTGAGTGAGGAAACGGAAAGAAAGGTGACGACAAGAAGAGAGTGGACTGTGTTTGCGTACACTCGCACAAGACGGAGGTAGTTCCACATTTTCTCGAGCAAATCGTCAAAGTTCCATTTGTGATGTGCACTAATGGGAACACAGTGCGGGATTTTGTAGATGATTTCAAGTTCCTACAAAAAAAAAAACGAGAGAATGATGAGAGAGAACAAAGGAGAGGCGAAAGGGAGAACCTCAATGGAGATCTGGTCGATCTTGTTGAGAACGTAGATGCACGGCACAAACACACGATTGCCCTCAATGATGTCAATCAAGTCGTCGACGGTTGCGTCAAATCGCACAGTCACATCCGCATTGTGGATTTTGTATTCGCTCAGAACCGACTTGACCAGATCCAAATCCAAATGGGTCAGTGACACCTAAACAATCCAATTCAACGTCCGCAATCAGGTTTCGCATGTCGTACGGTCGAGTTGAAGTTGACGCCACCCTTCTCCTTCTTCTTAAAGTAGATGTTCGGCGGCTCTTTGTTGAGACGGATGCCAAATCCTTCGAGTTCCTTCTCAATAATGCGCTTGTGCTGCAGCGGCTTGAGCACGTCCAACACAATCAGAATGAGGGAGCACGTCCGCGCCACCGCAATCACCTATAGAGAACAGCAAAACAACGGTCAGCCAAACGCGCACGGCATGCCACGCATGCTTACTTGTCTGCCTCTGCCTTTGCCGTCTTTGGCGCCCTCAATGATTCCGGGCAGATCCAGCAGCTGGATCTTTGCGCCCTTGTAGCGGATCACGCCCGGGACAGTCGTCAGCGTGGTGAACTCGTAGGCTGCTACTTCCGAATGGACTCCCGCCAAGTTGCTCAGCAGCGTACTCTGCAGCCCAAGAGAGCGACAAGGCGGCAAAGTGTGTCACAGACCAGAAAACGAGAAAAATTCCGTCGTTCTTACTTTGCCCACAGAGGGAAACCCTACAAACCCCACTCGAGCATCTCCAGTCTTGGCTACATCGAATCCTTCGCCGGGCTTGCTCGCACCCGCCCCCTTTGGCGAGATAAGCTCACGACGCAATTGTGCAAGTTTCGCCTGTCATGGCAAAAAAAAGAAGAAAAAAAAAAACACACAGACACACAGAACACAAGACATCAGACTGCTCATCAGGCTGCGATCATCCTGTTTCCCATACTTTCAGCTCGCCCAGATGTCGAGATGTCGCCTAGTTGAGCAGGAAGGAGGGTCAGATGGAACGAAGACGAATCTCTCAAGAGCGCATTCCGACCTTATTCTTTTGCGTTCGGGCCATCTCGGCCTCAATGTCGGCAATCTTTTGGACAGTCGTCATAGTTGCACCGTGAAATGTAAAAAAAAAATGAGTCTCACTGCTCACAAAATAAAATAAAAATATTATCATTATAAATAATATTATATCACTCAGCTCTCTTTAACTGTCTTAAGTTAATAAAAATTCTCATTCCTGCTTGTCCATCCCCATTGTCATGTCGGGTTTCCATCGATTCTTCAAGCGCTTCGTCGCCGAACAGCCCGTAATTGCTCTCAGTACTCTTTTGTTCGTCTCTGGTAACCAAAGAAAGAAAAAGAAAAGGCCTCGTCAAGGCACACCGTCGTGCGCACAAGCGCAAGTGATGTCGTTGAGAGGGGATAGGCGCAGACGAGTCGAGCAACACGTCCATTTCAATGCGTTTTCATCAAAAGTGCTCTCTCTTTCTGACCTTCTCTTTTTTTCCTCCTACTCACAGGCCCACTTCTCGTGGCTGTTGTTGGAAGAGAACCCGACCAGAGGCCCAGCGACTACCCCTGTACGCCCCCTCTCCCCTGTAGACCCCCTCCCTTTCTGTGCAACATTCCGTCGACATTTCAAACATCTCTCAAACGCTTTCTTGTCTCTGTTAGGGCATCGCCATTTACCATCCCAGACCAACGGCGAGTCGTCTTCGAATGCCCAATAGTACACACTTCTCTTCACCCCTCTTGTACACTTGAAACGTCGTTGTTTGCTTCATTGTTACTTTACGATTTTCATGTACACGTCTTGAGAAACGCACCAATCTTAGCAGCAAGGAGGGTCCCCTTAGGCACACGCTCAAGCAAGAGGCGCGCATTGGTCGACGCAGTTGCAGCAGACAGGCTCTACAAAAAACAAATGAAATGGCTCTAAGTATCAGGACACACATACACAGACACACACACACACACAATCTCTCTCTCGCTAACCTCATTAAACACCATCGTTTGAACAACTTGGTCGGTGATCTGCAGCTCTTCAATCGAGCATGATACAAGTGCACGCAAATGACACGCACGACTCTCGTCACTCAAGCTCTGCCACAGCTGCTCAGAGGGCACTGCACCAATAATGGCCAGGGGTACATTCGGCGTGTTCAGTAGAGCGCGATAGTGGTGTTCATTTGAATCACGAGCGAGTGCCACTAGCGCACCCACTACACCACCCGCAGCGCTTCTTCCCGTGCCGCCTCCTTCGCACTCCCACCTGGCCAGCCGATCTAGAAGCGGGTCGAGTGACCGACCCCGCAGGGAGCATGCGCCATGCACGAGGTCGTGGTGCTCTACCTTCTCTTGAGTCCACTCAGCCACCAGCGCGTCACCCTGCGACACGACTGTGTGCCTCACCTGCATTCGTTCGACAAGCATCGCATCTCGGTCCAGTCCAGCACTACGATACGCCTCAATGGCGGCCGTCACGTCGCCAACGGCCAAGAGATAGCCGACGGCATCGTGCGGTCGTGACTGCGCCTGCAATTGTGCCGCGTACAGTCGCGCACACGCCCGCCAAACCGCCTCACCGGCACTCGCGCTCCACGCCACCAAATCTGAAGTGAGCGATTCGCGTGCCGCACGTAAAGCTGCAAGCACGTTCCCCTGGTACATCCACAGTGTTGATGGGGACACAGCCGATTCAATCTCGGTCATTGACGCGTGGGCAACGTCGAGTGAGGCTGGCACGCGCGACTGCGTGTCCTTCACCGTCCTCTTCTTCGCAGACTCGGAAGCCTGAACCTTGCGTCGCTTTTGTTCCTTCTCCATCGCTTCCTTTTGCGCGACCTCGACTACCGTTGCGCCATTCAACGTACCACCACCACCACCACCATTCCCGCTGGCAGCATCCGACTCGCCATCGGCTCGTCGTGCCTTGCGCTTGAGTGAAGGTAGCTCGGGTGGCGTACGATGAGGTTGCTCGGTCATTGACCACACACGAACACACTGATCGTCGCCCGCCGACACGAGCATACCCGCTTGCTGATGCGCATGGTGACTTTGCCAACGCACTGTACTCACCCGTGTGCCCACATGGCCGCGAAAATTTGCTGTGCCCTCAAACTGCTCCGGCGCATCATTGTCGAGCGCAACCGACGTTGTTGGGTTCCACACTTGGACAGTCCCATCGTACGACGACGACGCCAGGCCCATTGAGCACCAATCGAGGTCGGTCACGGAGCGCGAGTGGCCGCGCAGCACGGCCACTGCCTGCACACTCTGTATACATGTGTCACTGGATGCGGCGGTGGGCACAAGATGCACACGGATGTGACCGTCGTCCGTGCCCGAGGCAAGTCGTCGGCCGTTGCGCTCCCAGGCAAGTGCATTGACGCGCCGTGTGTGTCCGCACAGCTGGGCGACGTTCCTCCACGGTCCACGCTCGTCTGCCAACGCATTGTACACGTCAATGCTGCCTGTGGTGCTGGCAAGAGCAACTTGCGACGGCACGTCATACGCAAACCTCACGTCGCTTCTCTTTGACAACATCACTGCACCTCCACCACCACTTCCCATACTTGGCGACGACTCGTCGTTGTCGTCTCTGGGTCCCACAAGCAACTCGTTGACGTTGCACGCGCGCACACCCTCATCTCGCGCATGTCGCACCACCATGCCGTCACCGCCGCAACTCCATAGCACCGCCCGCGCTCTCAATCCAATCTCCTCCTGTTCCTCCTCGCCCCCTTTGTCTACCTCCATCGCCTGACTCGACTCGCCCTTTCGCGACCAACACACGGTGTAGACACACGAGTTGCCATGACGCACGTCTGAAAACCATGCCTGGTGCGAGAACACATCAAATGTGCCCACACGACCGTCTTCCATACCAAAGGCAAGCACACTTTCGTCGAGCGGATGCCACGCCACCGCAGCCACCTTGTTCTGAAGTCCACGCCAGAGTACCACACAGTCGCCGCTGCCCGTCGCACCCGTCCTCGACCACAAACGGATACAAGCGTCGCCACTGGCCACAGCAACACGTTTGCCGTCGACGGGTGACACGTCAATCGCACTCACATGCGAGCCAATGGTCGACAGCGCACCCACACTCGACGTGCCGTCCCAAACCACCAAGCGACGGTCCATGCTCGTCGAGAGGAACTCCGTGCGTTCCGGATCGACGCCCGTGCGACACATGCTAAACACGATGCGCGAGTGCGGTGTACCCGACAGCTTGGTGAGGTGCGTCAGCTGAGCCGAACCGCCTTTTTTGGAAGCAGATTTGGTGGTGGTTGTCGAAGCCGACGACACCACCGACGACGAAGATGACGACAACGTCGCGCAGCAGGGAGGTGACCAGGCGTAGACGTCGCCACTGAGCGAGGAAATGAAAAGACGATGAGAATCGCACCAGAGTACTGCAGACCAGACACGCTGCAGCTGTTGCTGATGGCTAAAGTGTCGCTCGTCCTTGGACGCCCCTTTATGGGGCACAGGAGTGGACGCGAGCTGCACACCAGTTGTGGCATTCCACACGCGCACCGTGCGATCGCGCGCGCCTGATGCCAGCATAAGTTGCGTCTGAGATGACGTCGAAGCGAGTGGCGACCAGGCAAGTGATAGCACCTCTTCTTCGTGACCGCGCAGCAGTTGGACCGTTTCGTTGCGCACCACATCGACAATGTGCACGACACCACCACGGTAGCCGGCCGCCACAAGATTGCCGTGGTCGCCGCAGTCGCTCCCGGTTGCACGCAAGCATGTCACCGGTCCAAATTTTGCCACGGACGAGCCCGGTAGCACCAGTGAGACTGGCTCGGACGGCTGAAAGTCACCGTGGCGCACCACACTCCACGCGATGAGTGCGCCGCGCGACGTTCCCGCCACTACATGCGTGCTGCCAGCGCAAAAAGTGACACAGGTCATTTCTTCGGTTGTGCTCGAGCTTGCAGGGGCGCCTTTACGACGACGCTTTGGCGTCTTGGACGAAGCGGAGGCGGCGGACAGCGACGACGGCGCGTCTTGCAGAACAACGAGACGCGCGCGCGATCGAGCGTTCCACAGACGCACACGACCATCGGCGCAGCTTGTGGCAAGGACTGTCGCCTCGGTGTTGAAGGCAACGCCCGTCACTCGATCGGGGTGGCTCGAGAGAGCAAAGGTCGAAAGAACACGCAACTGTGTTGACTGAGTCGCATCAAGAATCACCACGGAAGTTCGCGCTGCTGCGTACGCCACGAGACACCGACGCACCCCTTCGTCATCAGTATGCACTTCACTAGCGAGTGAGTCGCAGTACCAATTCGACGCAGGCGGAAGGCAAGCCATGAACTAAATTGAATATAAAAGAATCGAGTACTCAATGACAAAGCAAAACAATATACAAAACAAAGAGCAACACAATATTTCTATGAGAGTTCCATCTGTCTTCTGCCAATTGATCTTTGATCGTATTCATGTGCACATACTGTGGCACATGATTGTCACTCATCACTATTATATACTATCGTGCATTGAGGAACATCAACCAGTTACTTCAGAGAACGGGAGGTGCTTGAAGACGAGCGGCCATAAGGGCAATCTCGGAGGAGGTGAGCAAGCCTTTGTCCTGCTTGACGGCGAGGCGATGTTCCGCACGTACGCCCGCATCGTCCTTGACCTGCGCCGTCACATGCACAATTCCGTTCGCATCAATCGAGAAGGTCACCTACACAGACACACACACACACACACACACACACACACACACACACACACACACACACACACACACACACACACACACACACACACACACACACAGCGACATACACACATAATGCAATTAGAAGGGACTGCACAACTGTGACTCATTCTTACCTGAATCCGGACTTGCCCTCGTTTTCTTTTGGGTAGTCCTTCAAGCACAAATGTGCCCAAGCGACGATTGTCCTTCGTCAGCTTGTGCTCACCTTCAAAAATTTCCACAGTCGCAAACGTCTGTCCATCCGCATCATTGCAATACTCTCGCGTGTGCTACAGAACGATGGTTTGTCCTCAGTCTTCTCAATCAATCAGAAATACGCTTGGTGATTCTTTCTGCCTTGTTTCCCTCGAACTTTTCTTCCTTTTGGTCATACCGAGTAGGGAACAGTTGTGTTTCGCGGCACAATCACGCTCATTTTCCCACCAACCAGTTCAATGCCCAGCGAAAAGGGTGTCACGTCCATCAGAGTAATCCCTTCGAGTCTGGTCGCCGACTTGTCCTTGGCCGACAACGACAAGTTCGCTGCTTGGATCGCAGCCCCACACGCAACCTAAGCCAATCGAGAAAAAAAAAACAAACAAAAAAAAAATAGAACCAGAGTGCGTGAGAAAGAATGGTTCAGGAAAATCACTTCTCTCCCTCTCTCCATCGCGTTGTGTTTTTCAAATCTCCCTCTATCTCCCTATCAGGCTTTTTCTCTCTCTAAATCAATCACGTTGTCTCTCTCTCTATCACTTTGTTTCTTTCTCCCTCCTTTCTCCCTCCTCTCTCTCTCTCTCTCTCTCTCTCTCTCTCTCTCTCTCTCTCTCTCTCTCTCTCTCTCTCTCTCTCTCTCTCTCTCTCTCTCTCTCTCTCTCTCTCGTACTGCTTCATCTGCATTGATTCGTTTGCAGAGAGTCTTCCCATTGAAAAACTCACTGAGAATGCGCTGCACTTCCACCACTCGAGTGGAACCGCCAATCAGAATCACTTCGTCAATTTCCGTTTTCTCTAACCAAGAATATGCATGAACACATCCATTTGAGTAAACCATGAAGCACGACAGACGGTACTAATCTTGATTCTATGATACCTAGACGGGCATCTTTGAGAGCCGCTTTGACGGGCTCCAAACATCGATTGAAAAGCGGATGACACAAAGCATTGAATTCATCGCGAGAAATCTAACGTTAGAAAAAAAAAAACGTGATTAAGACACCAGCGGATTTTTGAGTCTACACTCTGTCGTAATGAAATACCTCGACCTCCAGGTCGCACCCGTCATACAGTGCATCGACTTCAATCACCGTCGAGGACGCCGTGCTCAGCGCATGCTTGGCCTCCTGACACCGCGCCCGCAGCCGATTCAACGCCTTGGCCTTGCCTGCACTCACAGCGACTTCCGAATCTCCCACCAGTTCAATCGAGTGCTCTTCCAAAAACACTTTGGCACAGTGTCGCATCAACGCCACGTCAAAGTCCTGTAATTAAGGCAATGATATAATAATAATTAATAATAAGTATGTTATTCTAGCAACAAGACATTCGACATTAGCTCTCTCTGTCTCTGTCTCTGTCTCTGTCTCTGTCTCCGTCTCTGTCTCTGTCTCTGTCTCTGTCTCTCTTTCTTTCTCTCTCTCTCGTGACTACCTGTCCGCCGAGCTGCATGTCACCGCGGGTCGACAGACACTCAAACACACCCGACTCAACGGTGAGCACAGTCACATCAAATGTACCACCGCCCAAATCAAACACGAGCAGATTGCGCTGCTCCTCTTTCCCTGTCGTGCGGTCAAGCCCGTACGCAAGTGCAGCTGCCGTCGGCTCGTTGATGATTCGACGAATGTTAAGTCCAGCAATGCGTCCTGCATCTCGTGTCGACTGACGTTGTGCGTCGTTGAAATAAGCGGGAACCGTCACGACAGCCTCGTTCACCGACCTGACCATCACAATGTCAGTATCAAACTTATACGATGCTGATTGCTAACATCCCAAGTCAACCCCCCTCCCCTCATATTTTTTGTACCGGCCAAGATAGCTCTCGGCACACTGTTTCAACTCAAGGAGCACGGCTGCGCTGACTTCTTCGGGCGACAATTGCATTTTCCCTAACTTTTTGTCTTCGACTTCGACCAAGACTCGCTTAGAAGGAGAAGTGAAAAAGATATTAAAGGCACAAACTCCGTCGGTCGTCTCGTCTCCTTCCCCCTTACATGATTGTTTGGTGCGGGAAGAACCTTAAACGGCCAGGTGGAGAGCATCGACTGGATTGCAGGGTCGTCGTACTTTCTTCCGATCATTCGCTTTGCGTCAAAGACCACATTTTGTGGTCGTCGCGCGCCCTGTTGCTTCGCCACTTCTCCCACCACTCGCTCGCCGTTGCTATAGGACACGACCGAGGGCGTCGTGCGGTTTCCAAGCGAATTCGTGATGATGGTGACCTCTTGGTGCTCGTAGAGAGCCACGACGGACATTGTCGTGCCCAGGTCAATGCCCACGACCGTCCCAGGCTCCCCCAGCGCCATGGGCGCATGTGCAACCGAGTCTTCAGCATCGTCTCGCGGCTCCGCTTCGCCCGACACAGTGTTCTACAGCGAGGGGATAAGAAAGGCGAAGAACGAGAAAGTGTTGTACCTCGACATCCACATCCTCCTCCAATGAATTGAGAGCGTCGTCAAAAGCCGAGTCTTTTTCAGCAGTGGCGTCAAGCGCTGCCTGCAACGCTGACGACAAGTCCATCTGAAAGAGACAAATAAATAAAAAACAACACAATTAAACAAACAAATCGGCATAAATAATTATTGTTAACTGTACCGTTGTCACAAAATTATCTGCTTTCCATCCTGTTATCGTGTGATGAGTAACTGGAGAGGGCGTGGCGGCGGTGGCCGCGGTCGTTGGCGCGGTCGTGGTCGTGGTCGAGGTGGTTCGACAGGCTCGGGTGCTGGACCGAGTCACGCACAGGAAGACGACACTGTCACGAGCGTTCCCGAGACTCCGCCGACTCGCTTGGTCCCGCGCGGTGGCGGTGCTGGCCGTGGCGGGTTTCAACAGCGAAACGTCCCAACCATTCCCACACCGCCTCCTCCTCGACCCGAAGCACCGCCCAACCCACATTCCTATGGATGGGGTTTGTACTTTCCACACTCAGGTATCTGGCGTGCGCATTCTATGATTTTCGGCGTTCTTCAACGCCAACTCTTCGCCGTTAGTCGCGCGTCGCGTTCACGCAAAAAAAAAAAAAAGAATGGAAAAAGAGAAAACGTTTCGTGTCATTCTACGCTCAGATGCGCTCATCCACCTCCTGGTATCTTGTAGCATTTGACGAAGACGGCGAAGCGGGTACTCTCGTTCGGTCATTGAAGGAGTACTGTCGTGCCAAGCCTGATTTTATCAACAAGGTGTTTTCACACATACTCAACTAGGATAAACAAGAGAGAAATATAAAAACATTCTCACCTGATCACACACCTAGGCGACGGTGGAGAAATACAACGGAATTCTCATTGACTACCAGGACCTCATTACCGAGTGCGTAGGTGCGCTGGCGGGTCTTCCCGACGAACTGCGCGAACGACCCGCCTATGCACTTGCCTGCTTTGGCTTTGCCGCTTTCCAAGTGGTGTACGCCGAGCCGACAATGCCGCCCCTCTTTACACGAATGCCACCCAAGCTGTATGTGCGCATCTACAACTACGACAAGATTACGCCAGTGCGCAAGCTCAAGTCAAATTCGATTGGTAAGAAGACAAACACTCGGAAGACATTACAAAATAATACTATTATCATCGTGCTCCGCTGCACCCTTTGCCTTGTTTTTTTATATTCTTCTGCATTAATTTGATGCAGGACGCTTTGTGAGTATTCGTGGGACAGTAATTCGCGTGAGCAATGTCAAACCAATGGTGACTCGCATGGCGTTTGTGTGCAACAAGTGCATGGAGACGCACCCGGTGAGTCTTGTCGACGGCAAGTATGCACCTCCGTTGCAGTGCATTGGTGATTGCAAAAGCAAACAGTTTCAGCCAGACCGTGCGTCGCCCATTACGTCCACCATTGACTGGCAAACGGTGCGTGTCCAAGAAATCATCAGCGACGACTCGGCGGACGCCGGACGCATCCCGCGCACCATTGAGTGTGAGCTTGTCGAGGGTCTTGTCGATTCGTGCATCCCGGGTGATGTCGTGACCGTTGCAGGCGAGGTCAAGGTGACCGCGGCCCAAGAGGGTGTCAAGATGCCTCAGAGCAAGGCTGGCACCAAGAACATGTTTGTGCTGTATCTTCTTGCCAACAGCGTGAGCAATGCGCGATCCATGGGCACTGGCTCGGTGGACATTATGGAGTTTTCGTTGCAGGACCTCTATGCGATTCAGGAGATTCAAAACCAACCGAGACTCTTTGCGCTGCTCATCAACTCGCTCTGTCCTTCCATTTACGGCCACGAGACGGTCAAGGCGGGCATCAGTTTGACGCTCTTTGGCGGGCGTCATCGTGGCGGTGGTGGTGGCGGCGGAGGCGCAGGTGCGGACGGTGGTGCAGGCGGTGGTGGCGGTGGTGGTGCCACGAGTAGTGCGAGCAGCAGCAGTATGCCCATTCGCAGCGATCCGCACATTCTTATTGTTGGCGATCCGGGACTGGGCAAAAGTCAGATGCTGCAGGCGGCGACGTCTGTGATGCCGCGTGGTGTGTACGTGTGCGGTAACACGGCGACCACCAGTGGTCTTACGGTGACGATGATAAAGGAAGGTGGGAGCGGCGACTATGCGCTGGAGGCGGGCGCGTTGGTGTTGGGCGACCAAGGCTGTTGTTGCATCGACGAGTTTGACAAGATGGGTGCGGAGCACAACGCGTTGCTTGAGGCGATGGAGCAGCAGAGTATTAGCATCGCCAAGGCTGGCATTGTGTGCAGTTTGCCGGCGCGCACGTCCATCATTGCGGCGGCGAACCCCGTAGGCGGACACTACAACAAAGCAAAGACGGTGTCGGAGAACCTTCGCATGGGCTCGGCGCTGTTGTCGCGTTTCGACCTTGTGTTCATCCTGCTCGACAAGCCCGACGAGGAGATGGACCGACTACTGTCGGAGCACGTCATGGCCATTCACGCGGGCAAAGTGGATCTGTCACGTCGTGCGCGTGCCACGGCAGCGAGCTTGGCCACGTCGCAGCACGTGCTCAGTTCGTCGCAGCTGCTGAGTCTTCGAGGCGAAGATGCAGGCGTGGCCTCCTCACCCTTTTTTGGCTCGCGTGGCGGGGCAACTGCAAGCGCTGCAGCGGGACCAGCAGGAGCAGGACCTAGTGCAGCAGGAGCAACATGTGGAGTAGGAGGTGCAGAGGGTACGGACGAGACGTCTTTGTCGGGCCGACCACTTCTCGAGCGTCTCAAGTATTCCGACCTGAAGGACCCTATACCTTCGGCGCTGCTGCGAAAGTACATTGCGTACGCTCGCAAGTATGTGCATCCACGCTTGTCATCGGGTGCAAGCAAGGTCCTTCAAGATTTTTATGTGGACCTCCGTCGCAAGTACCAGAAGCAAGACAGTACTCCAATTACGACGCGACAACTTGAGAGTCTTATTCGATTGGCCGAAGGTGAGTGCTAAAGCAAATGGAGTACGATTTTGTTTGTTGATTGAGTGTGTTTGTGTTGTGTGTAATACTTGTGTGTAGCGCGTGCACGGCTTGAGTTGCGAGAGCGAGTGACTGTGGAAGATGCTGAGGATGTGGTAGAGATTATGCGCAACAGCATGTGCGATGTATTCTCGGACGGCACTGGTGGACTCGCTTTTGACAGGTACGTACACCTGAGGAGATTACAGAAGTTTATTTTGCTCGTGATTGATTATTGAGAGTAGGTCGCAAAATGGAACGGGTATGAGCAAGCAGGCGATGGTGAAGCGATTTGTGGCGATTTTGGGTCGTAAAGCGGAGGAGACAGGCAAGAATAGGTTTTCCCTCGACGACTTGCGACACACGGCTGGAGTACATGGTATCCGGCCGCAAACGTCGTTTCTTGATTTGGTGGACACCATGAATGCCCAAGTATGAAGAATTTACGCGAGTAAGGATAGTTTACATTAATTGTATGTGTTTTGTGTCTGTGTTTGTGTGTGTAGGGCTATCTCCTGAAAAAGCCGGGGCGAACGTACCAGTTGCGTCTGCAAGAGTGAACCCTTAACAATGGTGTATATAATAATATGATGAAAATGAGAGTGAAATTCAGTTTAACTTTGTACAAAAGACAGTGTGTCGATGTGCGTGCGTGTGTGTGTGATTAGTATGTCTTCGTGTGGTCGAGTGGAGAGTGACGAGTGGGCATGAGACACTTTTGACCGGCGGGAAAGTACTTCTGCACAATTTTCTAAGAGAGAGAGAGAGAGAGAGGAGGGAGAAAGAAACAAAGTGATAGAGAGAGAGAGAAACAAAGTGATAGAGAGAGAGAAACAAAGTGATAGAGAGAGAGAGAAACAAAGTGATAGAGAGAGAGAAACAAAGTGATAGAGAGAGAGAAACAAAGTGATAGAGAGAGAAACAAAGTGACAGAGAAGAGAAACAAAGTGATAGAGAGAGAGAAACAAAGTGATAGAGAGAGAAACAAAGTGATAGAGA
>CALSCP010000515.1:0-12266 GCA_943704425.1 Ministeria vibrans ATCC 50519 | reverse complement strand
TTTTTTTTGGCTTTTCTTTCTTTGCCACGGCACATTGGGGTCGGACGGTGTCGTCAAGGAGGGAACACTGATGATTTGTATGCGGTGGGGCGTAGGACACGGAGTTTCCCGGGGTGGTTGCGCGGCCGACGGGCAACTTTCAAAAACAGACAGATTACGCTTACCAGCAAGTACGACGGGAAGGGCGGGGGTCGGCGCAGTCGCACGTGCGGGTGTGTGCATGGATGCATGCGGCCGATGTGATGGGCTGCGCCAGAGTGACTTCTTATGATTGACATGACATTGTGTGTTTTTTTTTCGCTTTGTGTGTTGTGTTGCAGCTAAGATGTAATGTGGACATGCTGAAGCTGATTCAGCTGGGCCTGTCATTCTCGGACGCCCACGGACGGCCGCCACGCGGCGTGTCAACGTGGCAATTCAACTTTCGGTTCAGTCTGCAGGAGGATATGTGTGCGCCCGACTCGATTGATCTTTTGCAGCGCGCTGGAATCAATTTCAAGCGTTTTGAGCAAGAGGTACACACTCTTTCACGTGACATCAACCCACCACCTGTTGCATCTCTTCACAACATTAAACGATGTGTATCTCTGTACCATTAACAGGGCATTGATCCGCTTGAGTTTGGCGAGCTCCTCATTCCGTCTGGACTGCTCTTCTCGACGACCCCCGAAATCACCTGGATTGCCTTTCACAGTGGCTACGATTTTGCATACCTACTCAAGGTTGCAACGTGTCTGCCTATGGAGGCGATTGAGGCCAACTTCCACTCGCTGCTCAAGCTGTACTTCCCGCGCATCTACGACATCAAGCATCTCATGTTGTCCTGCAAGAACCTCCAAGGCGTACGACCGTGCACTGTCTCACCATAACAGTTACTCATCATGCATGTTGCCTTATGTGTAGGGCTTGCAAGATGTGGCGGATACACTGCACATTGAGCGAGTGGGTCTGCAACACCAGGCCGGCTCCGACTCCATGCTGACCTTGTACACCTTCCTTGAAATTCGTCAGGTATCGTTTCTTCTTTTCCTTTTCTCCTTTTTCTTTCGCTTAAGTACTCACTTTGGCTATGCATAGGTCTACTTTGACAATCAGCTTAGCGACAAGTTCCTCAATCATCTTTATGGCCTTGCTGCTCCCTCCGACGCTAAACCCGCCTCCTAATCTCAACATGGATTATTTTTGTTTCACTTTTCTTGTACAATCCCTCAATTTTTATCTTTTATGTCTCTCGTGCTCCCCCCATGGATCGTATATAATAGATAGCGGTACATACAAAAAATGTCTACACTACGCAGTGTGGGCTGCGTCGCCGTCACCTTCGTCGGGACGGCACACGACGGACGCTGGCACTGCACCCGCCAGTGTCCGATGCACTGTGCGTTGCTCAGTCGCCAGTCGTCGCCCCGTCAACACATACTCAATGACTCGGTTCTCATACTCCAACATCCCAATTTTCTCCTCTAGCTCGGTCGCCTGTGCTATGCGTTGCTGTTGCGCCTGTTCCTTTGCCAGGAGCTCCGCCTCAGCCGCCTCCACTGCCAGTCGCTCTGCCTCCCTCTCAATACGCTCCTTGGCCCGTCGTTCCAGCTCCTCTCGCTCCCGTTGCAGTTGCTCCTCCTGCGCTCGTTCCCTTTGTAATTCACTCAGGCGCTGCTGTTGCTCGAGAAGTCTCAGTCGGATTTCTTCCTCTTCAACTCGCTGTCGCTCGCGCTCAATACGTCGCGCTTCTTTTCGCTTTCGCTCCTGCTCCGCTCGTTCCATCGCCTCTTCTTCCTCTCGCTTCTCGCGCGCCATACGACGTTCTTCTTCTCGTACCGCCTCTTCCTTCCGGCGAATCTCCGCCTGACGTCGTAGTTGTTCGTGACGACGCTGAAAACGCCGCTCGCGAATGGCCGTGTCGCGCATGAAGCCTGTGTTGTCGTGCGTGACCGCGTCCAGCTGTATCACTACGGCAGTGGGTGCTACTACTGCTGCAACACCCTCGCCACTACGCTTATTGTGACGTTCGACTACGCGCCGCAGACGCATCGAGCGTGAGAGAGCACTGAAGGCGCGCCGAAAGCTCGACTCGTCCTCGTAGCGCACATAGAGAGCCTCCTGGTGCACCTCGGCACACTTCACATTGCCAAACACCCCGAAGGCCTCCTCGACAAGGCCGATGGACACTTCGCCGGTGGCGTCGGCAAACCACAGCAGCGGCACGCCTCGCAAGAGAATGGAGTCGCCGGGACGCCAAGCCTGCATGCTCGTCTCCACTCTGGACACCGACTCGTCTTTGGGCTTGCACACCGCACGCAACTTCTGCGTGAATCCATCTGCAACGAACAAAGGCGCGGCGTGGTGAGCGAGACACAACGCAGTGGACTGTGATGGATTGATTTCGCAGTGTACCGACTTTGAAGGTGAAGTAGTACGCGGCGTCCAAGCGAAAGTCCGTGTCGGCCATCATGAGTTCCCACGGCCCTGCCACCATCACCGACATGCCCTTGAAGCGCCTCTGCGCCTGCTCCATGACGGCCCACTTGGCGCGCGGCGTCCACAGCGAAGCGGGAATGGCACTCGCGTCTCTGTCGTACACCACCACCAATCGCTCGACGTCGTGCAGGCCGTCTTCGTCTGCAACCACAGAGATGCCTCTTCCTAATTCGACCATGCAACGAGAAATGCAGTAATAATATTATTATTTTCAGTTTTTAGTAATTACTCGTATTTTTTACGCCTTTTTTGTTTTCGTTTATCATTTCAATTTTTTGATTTTTTGTACGTGTCGTCGGACGTACATCCTAGTGAACCATGTAATCCCACACACACACACACACACACACACGCCGTGCACATGGCCACTAACACTCACCCGTGCGTCTCTTTCAGGGCGTCCGTGCCCATTCCCGCCGGCTGGCATCGCGAGACCATTGCAAGCCACGGCATTTCGTTCACGACCCCCAATCGCTATCAGAACTTCACCATGGTAGGCAGTGGCACGTTCAGCCACGTTGCGTAAGTGTGTTTGTGTGTCCGAATCTCTTTTTAAAGCGTACTTTTACGTTTGTCTCGTAGCGCCGCCGAAGACAGTGTCACGGGCCAGGTGGTGGCCATCAAGAAGCTTATCAGACCATTCCACACCATCATCCATGCGCTGAGAACCTACCGAGAGGTCAAGCTTTTGCAATTTATGCATCATGACAACGTACGACCGAACCGACTTCACGTGCAGAAACACCCGAGTTCTCGCCACTCACTCTTCTGTCGCGACGTAGATTGTTGAACTGCTCGACGCCTTCTCGCCCTGGTCTACGTCCGAAACCTGTAGAGACATGTAAGGAGGACAGAAGTGAGAGTGCAAAGTGTTCGTCGAACGTCTCACTTGTATATCTTTGGTAGATACCTTGTGACCAATCTGCTCGACATGGACCTTGCCACAACTATCCGCTCGCAGCCCTACACCGAACGTGAGATTCGCCTTCTGATCTACCAGATTCTGCGCGGACTCAAATACATCCACTCGGCCGGTGTGATTCATCGCGTATGCGCTGAAAGCGACATCCATCCATATGACATGCATGTGACTTTCTTCGTAGGATCTGAAGCCAAGCAACATTGGAATCACGGAGGACTGCGATTTAAGGGTACACTTTTTGTTTTGGTTTTTTTTTAAAAAAAATCTTTGAAGGTTGAGTCACTGATGAAGTCCGTATTAATTGGTGTAGATTCTTGACTTTGGGCTTGCGCGCACACAGAGCCTGGCCATGACCAACTACGTCGCAACTAGGCACGCGCACACGCACGATCGTCACACTCGCTGACCTTGCTACTACTGTTTGTGCTTGTGCTGTTGTTGTGTAGGTGGTGGCGCGCGCCCGAGGTGTCGCTCATGCCGGAGCGCTACAACAGCAAGATTGACATCTGGTCCGTGGGCTGTATCATGGCCGAACTCTTTAAGCGTCAGCCGCTCTTCCCCTCGGCCGAGAGCGAACGTATGTCTGTGTTACATTGTTGTCTTACTTACTCACACAATCACTATCACTTTGGGTCCTTTTCTTATTATATATCTCATCACTTTGTTTCTTTCTTTCTCATCTATCTTTCTTTCGTATCTCGTTACTAGGGGACTATGAGCAGTTTGCGTACTTCCCGCAGCTGCACATGATTTTCTCTCTCCTCGGTTCTCCCCCTCCCTCTGTCGTGGGCCGCCTTGACAACGAAAAGGTACGCCATTCTTTGCTCTTGTGTTCCTGACTGTTTCGCGTCGATATATAGTCGCGCCAGTTTCTGCGCGAAATCCGTATGTACGACCCGAAGCCCTTGGCCGAGCTCATTCCCGGTGCCAGTGAAGGCGGTTCGTTGAAACAAAATCATTTTGTGAATAATATATCCACACGCATGCGTACACCACCACATTCGCAAACACAACCAAAGTCACACGTTTACATAGTAAAGACACGCCACGTAGACACATCACAAAGACACACACACACAAACACACACACACATCAATGACACACAATGCACAAAATTATGTCACGTCCGACTTGACATTTTCTTTTTTCACAGCACTTGATCTGATTGATAAGATGCTCAAGATTGACGACGAGGAGCGATGGAGTGCCGGTAAGCACGGATCACAATGTCTTGATCGGTTTTTTTGATCGTTTGTGTTTAGAGCAATGTCTGGGACACCCTTACTTTCAGCCCCATGGCGAGTTCACGTATTGTTTCCATCATGTCGAAGACGAACCCGTGTGCGACCAAACATACGACGGGTCCTTTGAGGACCACGAACACACCATTGAAGACCTCAAGGCGATGACGTTTGCTCTTGTCAATCACCCATAGTGAAGGGGTTCCTTTTTATTTCTTAGTAGTTTCAGACAGCAGACTTCAAAAATGAATTGGAATTGTTATTAATTTATTTTTTTCATCTCTGCTCCCATGCTTGTCCCATTGTTCTCTATTCAACTGGAGACGTCGGTGGCGCCGCGCATGATGGCGTGCGGTGCGTTTAACGGTCGAAATTCGGCTTTGGCCATTGGAACGGACACTGGCCGTGTTCTCCTCTATGACTCGCGAGAAGCACGTTTATCGCCTCTCAACATTAGTCAGAAAGTCACTTGCCTTGTCGCAGGTAGTAGAGATGGCGATGCGGCTGATATTTTGTGAACCTTTCAAAAAATGGTCTGCGTCTCTGTTTTCGCAACCAGGCTCACTGGATCCGACCGGACGCGACACGCTTGTGTTTGGAACCGCGTCTCGAGTAATAGCGTACGATGTTGAAAACAACGCCAACGTCTTCAGCAAGGTTTGTGTTGAGTCTTTAAGTTCAAGCCGGATGTGTCAATCTGTTTCAAAAAACGACAACATGTCAACGGCAAACCCCAACACTTCCTTATCATACAATAGGATGTCGCCGATGGGGTGAGTGTTCTTGCTCTGGGCTCGCTTCACGACGACCCAACACCGGTTGCGCTGATTGGAGGAACTTGTTCGATTCAGGGCTACGACTGGGAAGGGCGAGATCAGTTTTGGACTGTGACAGGTATATAAATAATTATTTATGATCTTCTTCTTCATTAATAAGGATCATGAAGGGGATCGTGTGAGTGCGATGGCGTGTGGTGATTTGGCTGGTGACCGAACCTTTCAACTGTTGGTGGGGTCAGAAGACCGGGAGATTCGTGTGCTACGCGGAGAAGAGGTGCATATCCTATAAGCATTAGTGATTAATATTCCGCCGGGAACATTACGATGCTACGTTGTCTGACTTTTTTATCATGACCATGATCATTCTTCAATCATGATACGCATGATTATTATTATTATTATTATTATTATTTTTATCAGCATTATTATTATTAAATTTTTATTATTAATTTTTTCATCATCATGATCAGTACGTCTTCTTCTTATTATTACTGTTATGATTGGCATTTTATTTCAATTGTATTCTTTTATTACTGTTATTATTAGTTATAGTTATGTGATTAATATTAAGACTGACTTTACTTCAAAATTTAGGTGATGTATCAAGTGAGCGAAAAGGCGGTGGTTCATCAATTGACGCCACTTCCGGGACACCATCGATTTGCATTTGGACTGGGTAACGGTACGCTTGGGGCGTACGAGCGGACGAGTCCTCTGTGGCGCATCCACAATCGCTGTGGCATGCGCGGTTCTTGTGTTTTTGATCTGGACGGCGACGGAGTCCCTGAGCTAATCACAGGTACACTAATAAAAATTAGAAGAAGAAGAATTATTATGACGTATTTTTTTTTTGAAGCATGGGCGAATGGGCGAGTGGACGTGCGTTCGGACCAGACGGGCGAGATAATGCTATGGGATCACTTTGGCGGTCCTGTTGCGGCGCTGACGCTGGCTGACTACCGCGGCATTGGTCATAAGGAAGTGGTGTGCATCTCGCAGAGTGGCGAAGGTACTTGTAGCACCGGGGTGTAATTATAATGTTTGTGTTTGTTTTTGTGTATTGACGTTTCTTGCATTGCTGTGTTCATTTCATGTTGATCATTCAGTTCGTGGCTATGGCACTCCCGACTCGGAGACCCGCGCCAACATTCTCAATGCAGAGATTGGGCAGGAGATGTTGCGATCGCTAAACCAGAAGAAGCAGGCAAGCTTAAGATTGAGCTTTTATTACTATCATTATTATTTTTTTTGATTATTATTGTGATAAAAAAAAGAAAAATTATTTTATTAGTAGTTCGATATTATTCTTATTATTGTTTCCTTTTTCTTTTGAATATTTGTAGGATATGCTGAAGGAAATCTCACATGTGGAGGAATCGGCAGAACTGGCAAAAGAACGTCGAAGTGCAAGCACACCCGTCGGACCCGGAGAGAGACCACGAGGAGCGGAGGGGAGTGTGGTGGACATGGTGGGGATGCGGCGGATCGGGACGGATGCCAAGTGGGCGCCGGGTGATAAGCAGGCGACGCACGCGCAGAAAGAGGTGCTTCCGTCGTCACCACGATCGTTGTCGCCGGAGCGTATGGATAAAGAAATGGCGGGGCGGGTTCGGACGGCGCTGCCAGTGGAGGGTCTTGTACCTGGCGCAAGCGCAGATCATCATATTGGGAGGGACAAGGACGCAAGTGCCGACGCCATTTTGCACGTACACAGTGTGGGTCCGCAAGTGGTTGTTCCCACCGGCACCATGGTTCTTGTCGATCTCCAGCTTGAGGACCCGACACCCGTTCGTTCCGGCTCGCTTCTTTTCGTAAGTTTAATTAATATAATTCTACATGCGTATAAAAACGCGTACGTCTTTATTTATATTATAATAATTATTATAATTATTTCATCAATAATTATTTTGAATTATATTATAGTTATCATCATAATAATTATTATTATCATTGTTTTAATTGCAGACCGTTTCGACCAACAATGACACGATTGTGCGCTCCGTGATTGTATTTGCCGAGGGGCTCTTTGAGGACGGTGACACATACATTGAGTAAGACGATCGACAATGCAAAGTGAAGAGTGAATAATAACAACACCAACAACAACAATAATAATAATAATAATAATAATAATAATTATATTATTAGTGTTATTTTTACTCATAAATCTTGCAATTGGCATATATAGACATCCGCGCAGTGGACAGGCGCGCAGTGTGGTACAAGTGCGTCTACAGCCCCCGCGTGACGTTTCACTCAGTCTCAATGTCAAGACGCTCGTTGGCTACCGTGCAAGGTTTACAATAATTATAACGAATATGAATCATTCTTTACAATTGATCCGTCGCTTTCCGGGCGTTTTAATTTTGCAGCACGCACTTTCAAGTATTTGAGTCCACGCATTCCTTGCCTCGCTTCATGATGTACTCGCATGTGCGCGAGCGACTTGGTGCACCCTCTGCCTCCTTTGTGCGCTTTCAGGTGACGGAGCGCGCCCAACGCATTGCTCTCTGGGCCCAACATGTCTTCTTCCTGCCGGTGCCCCTTCGCCAGTCTCCTGATGCACTTGTTGGTCGCGATGGTCGGGTGACTCTCTCTTTTGTTTCTGTGCGCAATTCAAGCGAGACACTCTCCATTGCATTTGATCCCAAGAGCACCGAGCAAGTAAGATAGTTGGAAGAGGTTATGGATTTTAAAATATGATCATTCGATTGTGATTGATATTGTCATGTGTCCACAAACTCCTATTTAATAGGTGACGGTACGCACCAACAACCTACAGCTAGCCGGCGACATTGTGCAGTCTATGGTGAGCTTCCTGCACCTTGACCAGCTGTCGTCGACCGCTGAGTTTGTGGGCGAGACGGATGCGGTAGTGGAGGCGCTTCGGGCGGTGGGGGCGCTGGAGGGCACGTTGCAGGCGCTCACAAGCGACATTGCTGAATATGCCCAACGCGCACGCGGTTTGCTTGTACGCGCAGAAGACTCACGCTCCCTGGGAAACATGTAAGCGCAAGATAATGATAAGTTGTGGGGGTTTTTTACTTGAGTATATAGTGACATTGATAATAACAATGATATTACATGCTTTTTTTATGTGTGGCTGCAGTCACGACATGAAAGGGCATTACGTGTCATTGCACAGCACCAACCGGGAGCTGACTCAAGAGTATCGCAAGCGCAGTGTAAACGAGAGGGAGCTGCAGCGACTACTCAAGCTCATCAACCGCACTACAGATCTAGCTAGTCGCTTGAGAGGTATATATATATATATAGGTGTACAAAAATTATAATGCTCCCCTAATCCAGGGCACTATGGTCGAAGTACTATGTTTGACTTTTTGTTGTAAACTTTCTTTCTAATTGGATGTCAACTTTCTTTCTAATCGATCTGCGTTTGATGCAGCGGGGCGAGAAAAGGCACAGGTGATTGCGTCGTGTCACAAGGCAGTGCAAGAGAACAATGCAGCTGCTTTTGTTGGTGCCTTTTGTCACGGAGGCGCAAAATGATATAGAATAATGAATAATAATAGTATTATTGTACTAAAAAAGGTTAGGTAATGAAAATAATAAATTAATAATAATTATTGTTAATAAATTTCTTCTTCTTCTTCGCAAAGAGAGTCGAATAAATGAAAATCAGACTTTGACAAGCTGAAGGAGATCAAGCCAGACAGTACCGGCAGTGACAATGGAGTAGGAAAGCCAGTTGCCTCGATTGCGACCGCTCGTGAGAGACGTCGCGAGGAAAGAGTATCTGCACATTGCAAACACACGAGAGAGTTACTGTGGGAAGGGGAGGGGCGGAAGAACGTCGGATAACAGAACGTCGAGAGACTTACCGAGTCCATTGAGTAGAAAAGTGAAATGTAAGAGGCTGGTAAGTGCGGATAAAGGTAGATCCTGGTACAAACGTCACTGACTGGTAAGCGTCACTGCCCCTGCAGTAGCAAGAAAAAGGGAAGTGTCAGCAAAGCAAAGAGCTACAGGAACGCTGTAGCCACTCCATACTTGGCCAAAATGATATGGTGTAGTTGGAGCCTTCGTGCAGGACAACTGGCGCGGGAGCTACAGTGATGCCCTGCAAAGTGAAAATGAGTTGAGCAGGAGCATTGGGGGGACGGGTATGCATTTGGTGTGTACGGCGAAGGGGGACGGGGAGGTGAGACGGAGCGAGTAGAGTCCATCAACGGCAAGACGAGGGTCCTGGAAGAAAGTTGAGGCATCGTCGGCAGCGGGCGAGAGGTCTGCAAGAACTCACAAAAATAAGAATAATAATAATAATAAGAATAAGAATAAGAATAAGAATAAGAATAATAATAATAATAATAATAATAATAATAATAATAATAATAATAATAATAATAACAATAATAACAATAATAATAATAATAATAATAACAATAATAACAATAACAATAATAAGAATAATAATAATAAGAATAAGAATAACAACGAAAAAATATAATAATAATAAAAATAATAATAAAGAAAAAAAATAAAAATTAATATAGTTATAAAAACGAAACGAGGTGGTGAACAGACAAGTACACTCGTACAGTTTCCGTCGGGAGAGCCGATGTTGAAGGCCTGTTCGTATGATGGGTTGTAAATCATGTTGGAGGGGTCGGGGGCGATACGCATTGGCAAGGAGGAAGAGAGGGATGCAGGCGAGGCAGGGGCACAGGGGAAGCGGAAGGCAGCAGTCCCCAGGTTCATGAGAAAGTCAGTAAAGGAGGAGGTCGTTGGATGATGGGTGGTCGACGAGAATGAGGAGATTTGACGGTTCTGAAAGAGAACATCGATGGTTGTGTTTGGGGCAAGGAGGGAAGCCGGCATGGAGACAGTGATAGGCGTGGGAACGTTGTTAATCTGGACGATGAGGAAGGTACAAAGAGCGGCAGTGCGGAAGAGACGGAAGTGCATTGCGGGAGCAGGGGCGACCGAAATGTTAAAGGTGCCCTGGTCAGCGCTAGCTAGGAAGGGAGTGAGGTCGGCTGCCTCGAGGGCTAGCTGGCGGATGGTCGACCATGCCGAGGGCGAGTACGGAAAGGCCATGGGCGGACTGCGGCTGAAGTACTGAACGCCTAAGTCGTCACAAAAAGTAAATAAAGATGATGGTGTGAGGGAAGAGAGGAAGGTTGCGTAAGTACCGTTTGCGCCGTGGATGAAGCCGAGGTACAGCATGGCACGGTTCTCTTGGCTCGACGGGTTGCGCGCCCACCACTCGCCACCGCCAAAAGACTGTTCGACAAACAGAATGGGTTTCTTGTACTGCGCCAGGCCATCGAGTGCTGTCGCCACAGCCGTGATGGATTCGTTTGGAACTGTGCGAGAAAAAGCGCCAACGGCATGTTTCAATCTGATGCTTGGACTCCGCTTGGACTCACTTACTTGGGTAAGGGTCGACCATAAGAATGTCGGCTGTCGACTCGTACTTGGCGGGGCCCTCCGCCGTGTTGAAGACCATCGAGAGGGGGCGTGAGGCATCGAGGTTGTGGCGGATGTAGTCAGCTGTGTCGGCGAGGACCTTGGGCGAGATGCCTTGCCCGTCGGGTTCGTCGGCAAGGTAGTAGGCCTTGATCGATGAATAGGACTTGACACGGTTCACTTCTTCACTTAGGATCTTCCATTTTTCGGGCGTGTCAGGCAGTGGGGCAATCGAGTTGAGGGCGTAGTGAACACCCACGCCAATAGCGCCACAGCGTACAAGGAAGTCGGTGATTTTGGTCCAGGTTGCATTGTCGTGACCAGCCGGGTCGCTGGTGTATGGCCCAATCCAGTTTTGTCCGAAAATGATCTGTGTTGGAGTGGCGGTTCGGTGGAGGGAGAAGCAACAGATAAACAAACATCGCTTCTTCTCTATTCACACTACCTCGTCGGCGGGGACGTTGAACTCGCCCGTTGTGGTGACGCCGTAAATGTAGGAGCCGTAGGGAAACACTGGCAGACCGGTGGCGGTGTCGCGAAAGGAGTTGGTCAAATGATCAACAACAAAGCCTTTCAAGGGCGTGCCAGAGCGCACCAGATGCGCCTCGACGCAAGCGGTGGTGTCTGGGAAGCATACTTGGAAGGAGACCACGAGGGGGATGCCAGGCGACGCCTCGGGCAGCGAGATGGTGAATCTTTTGGTCTGCAAACGCAGTGTATCCGCAAGCTGAAACACACGACGCTCAAGACCCAGAGCAATGCCAGTGACACGGACATGATCAGTGGGCGGCGAATGCACAAGGAACTCGGCGAGCGTGGCGTGAGGCGGCAGCGGTGTTTGCGCCTGTCGAACAACAACGGCACGACTGCCGCAGCACACTCCGACCAGAAGCAAGGCTACCACACCCAGTCGACAGACCATGCTGATTGAAAGGTAAATGAGTGAAGAGAAAGTAAAGAGATCGGCGAGAAGGCTGATAGTGACTGATATTAATATAAAAAGCTTGTCAGAACTTAGTTGTAAAAACACACAAAAAGAAATGGTAATTTCATTTAGTATGTAAGTGCGGCACCCTTGGTCTTGCGGTCACCACCCAGCTCGAAGTGCTTAGCGCGCTTGATCGAGATCTGCATCTTGTACTTGCACGAGGTGCATTCCTAGGAATACGAAAGGCAATTGATGATCAGCGTTAGAGTGTGTCACACAAAATCTTGAATGATGCATTGGCGCATACCATGCGGAGAGTAATCTTCTTGGTCGTCTTTGCCTTCTTGTGGAAGATGGGCTTGCTAAAAGGAGCAAAAACCGAGAGAGAGAGAGAGAGAGAGAGAGAGAGAGAGAGAGAGAGAGAGAGAGAGAGAGAGAGAGAGAGAGAGAGAGAGAGAGAGAGAGAGAGAGAGAGAGAGAGAGAGAG
>CALSCP010000498.1:41945-53427 GCA_943704425.1 Ministeria vibrans ATCC 50519 | reverse complement strand
CCCGCCTGGCATGTGAGACACTCGGTGGCGCCCGTGTTGGGCTGGTACGTTCCCGCAGTGCATTCGGCAATGCCGCCGCCCACACACTTGTGGCCCACAAGGCAGGTGGCACAGCCAGCCTGCTTGGAAAGTTCGGTGAACGAGCCATCGGCGCACTGCACGCGGTTGCCACCGGAGCACGAGAAGCGTGGTTCGCAGTTGGTACAAGTCGACTTGCCCGTCAGCAGCTGGTATGTGCCAGCAGCGCACACGGTGGCACTGCCGCCATTGCAGCTGTTGTACTGGGGGCAGGGGAGACACGAGCTGGCGCCCGATGCACTGGTGTAGGAACCGGCAGCGCAGGTAAGCGCCTCGCCGTTAACGCAGTACTTGGTGGGAACACAATTCTTGCAAACAGTCTTTCCAGTCTCATCCTGGTATGTTCCCGCCGTACAAATAGCAATGCCGCCTGAAACACACTTGTTCTTGACGGGGCAAATGGTCGCAAGACCATTCTGGCAGTAGTGACCGGTGAGACAAGCCTTGCACGACGACTGGCTCTTGAGGTCCTGGTACGTGCCCGTGGTGCAAATGGTCTTGGAACCGCCAACACAGAAGTAGCGAGCGGGACAGGCCAAACACGACGAAGCTCCGTCCTTGTCGGTGTACGAGCCAGCGTCACACACCTTCATGATGCCGCCCGAGCAGTAGTTCGTGACTTTGCACGAAAAACACGACTTCTCGCCCGTCTTGTCCGTGTAGGTCCCATCGGCGCATACTGTCGCACCACCGCCGTTAGTAGGGCATGACGAACCAATGGGGCAGGTGAGACACGAAGATTGCTTGGTCGAGGGCTGATGGGTACCAGCCGTGCAAACCGTGCGTGTGCCCGACGTACACATGGACTGAGCGGGACAGTTGCTGCACGAGGTGCTCTTTGTCGCCGTGTTGTACGTCCCCGAGGCGCACGCAGTCTTGACACCGTTGTTGCACATGGAGCCTTGGGGACAGTCCTGACAGGCGCTCTGGCCCGTCACGTGGTTCCACGTGCCGCCAGCGCATGTAGTGGCAACACCACCAACACAGTACTTGTACTGGGGGCAGGCGTAGCAGGAGGACGCGGAAGCACCGGAAGTCTGACCGTTGACGCACGTCGTCTTGATGCCACTGGTGCACGAAGAGCCGGCAGGACACGCAGTGCAGGTGATGGTACCGGTCGCCGAAGCAGACGTGTAGGTGCCATCGGCGCAGACGGGGCACGACGAACGACCAGTCGTCGAGGCGTAAGTATGCGCCGGGCAAAGATTCTTGACGCCTCCCGTGCAGTACGAGCCTGTGGGACAGATGATGCACGAGGTCTTGCCCGCATCCGGCTGGTACTGACCGGCGGTGCAGGTGGGACATGTGGTCTTGCCGGTGGCCGACTGCGACGTGGTGGCAGGGCACGACGTGCGCTTTCCATTCTGGCAGTAGGAGCCTGCAGGACAGATGGTGCACGACGAAGCACCAGCCGCGCTGTAGTAGCCCGTGGCGCAAGGTGTGCGCACGCTGTTCACGCAGTAATAGCCAGCAGTGCACTGGGCGCACGAGCCACTCACAGCGTAAGTGCCTGAGACGCAGCCGTCACATGAGGCAGAGCCTGCGGTCGAGACACGACCAGCGGGGCACGACAAGCATACAGAAGCCCCTGACTTGCTGTACGTGCCTGCGCCACACGTGGTGCATTGCGAGGACGCTGTACGAGCGGAGTACTACAAAAAATAGTATTAAGAGAAGAAGAACATGGGGTTTGTAGCAGTGCTGATGTTGTTCTCACTTGGGTATATTTTCCGTCGGGGCAGTTAGTACAAGACGATTGCAAAGTTTGCGCATTGTACTTGCCAGGAGAGCAAGCACGGCAGGACGCCTCGCCTGCGACGGCATAGTAGCCGGTTGCGCAGCCAATACACGACGTGGCGCCCGTGCTGGCCACACGGCCAGTCGCGCAGAGCTTGCACGCCGTCAGCTTGGTCACGTCAGCGTACTGTCCGGTTGGGCACACGGTGCTACGAATTGAGACGGGGCGGCGTAATGTGAGCGATGTGAAGAAAGGATCTATTGCAATGTGTACCAGCTGGTTAGACCCGTCTTTGAAGCGTAGCGACCCGTGGCACAGTTGGCACAGCTGCCACTTGTGCCAGCTGTGCCAGCAGCGCATGCTGTGCACCCGATACGGTCCGACTTGGCCGTTGTGCCGTGCCCACATGTGATGCAACCTGTTTGGGCGGGCGAGGCCTGGTACTGAGTCGATGGACAGGTGGTGCACACAGAACGGCCCGTTCCGCTTGCGTACTTGCCCGCAGAACAAGCGGTGCACAAAGAAGAGCCTGTCGAGGGAGCGTGGTAACCCGCTCCACATAGCCTATACATTATTATAAGAAGGATGTGGCAGTGGCATTTTTTGTGTTCTTACGAGCATGCGTTGACACCGGTCGGCGAATACTGACCGACCGGGCACGAGACGCAGGATTTCTGGGCATTGTATGCATACTTTCCGGCAGCGCAAAGGGCGCATGAGCCCTGGGCGTATGTGGATGTGTAGCGTCCAGTTGCGCAAGTTGTGCACGCCTTGGCTCCAGCCGGAGAGTATTGTCCAGGGGCGCATGTGTATGTACACGAGGTTTGTCCCGTCAGGGCAGTGTAGCGACCAGCCGGACAGCTGGTGCAACTGGTGTGGCCCGCGTATGGCATGTACGTGCCTCCGCCACACAGCGTGCACGCGCCTTGTGCATATTGCGAGCCGTAGCGACCACTCTGGCAGCTTGAACTAGACGACATTAAACACAAGAGGAGTTTTAATGTTTGGTGTATAGTGTATAGACATGCAGAAAGAAAGTGTAGTGGTGTTGTGTGGTTGTTGAAAGTGTTACCAGGTGGCGGCGCCAGCAGGAGAGTACGTTCCGGGAGGACAGGCGGATGTACAGGAGGAAACACGACCTGTTTGGCTATTGTAGTAGCCTGTGCCACAGTTCTTGCAGGAGATTTGTGCGGATGCTGGGGAGGAACAACAGATGATTGGTTAATGAATTGCACATGCACTTGCAGTCAAAATTCGCTACTGTCTTGGTATTTGCCAGCTGGACAGCTAAGGCACGAAGTCGACCCGGCGTATTGTCCAGCGGGGCAACCAGTACACGCCGTTGCTGCTGTGCCACTGACGTGTAAAAAAGCAAAAGCATAACAAAGAATGCACTGAATGAGTGTCTTGTTGTCTCACGAAATACAAATTGTAATTATTATCGAACCTGAATCGTCCACTTGGACAATCAACGCATGTATAGAGGGCACTGTAGCGGTAGTAGTAGGAGAACTCACGGCGGCGGCGGCGGGAAATATTGTCATCATACTATAAGGGTTTCAAGTAAACAATGAAAGAAGTTGTTTATTGTTATTATTATTGATTTGAGTCAGTACCTTGTTAGAAGGGCAAGCAGTGCACTGTGACGATGATGTCAGTCCGTATTGCGCGGTAAATCGTGCTCGAGGGCACCTAACGTAGAAAGAAAAAGAAAAGAAAAATGTGTGTGTGTGTGTGTGTGTGTAGGTCGGTAAGTGTGAAGAAAGTTTGTTGCAAAAGAAAGAAAAAAATCTTATGCGTACTCTGTGCATGCAGTGAGACCGTACTGACTGCCGTAACGGGCAAAGGGACAGGACAAACACGACACTTGCAGGGTGTATGGGTTGTATGTTCCAGGTGCACATGCGGTGCAGGAGCGCACTTCGGCGTATCTACCGGCGGCACAGGCTGTGCACGCCCATCTATGAGAATGTCGTAGTAGACAATCATAAGATATTATTTGTATGAATACTAACAATAACAATAACAATAGTAATAATAATAATAATGATAATAATAAAATAATTTTTATATTCTTTTTGTTTTATAGTTCTACGTACCCTCCAGAAGTTCCAATCTGCCCTGAAGGGCAGTTGAGGCAACTAAGAGCGGAGAGAGAGAGACATCATCAAAATAGAAAAAACAACAGGGAGAAGAAAGGAAGGTTCGTACAATGAGTCCGGACTGCCACCCCAAATGCGACGGCGACGACGCGCCTCGTAGTACTGGTTTGCATAGTATCCACACTGCTGGCAACCACGTGTATCGCCAGCGGGGACATAGTAGAGACTCGGACAACCGGTGCAAGTTTGGCTATAATTTACGCGCTTTAATGTTAAATTACTGCAACGGGTACCAGTGTTTAACGTACTAATTGTTGCCAGGGGTATATGTGTTGGCGCCGCATGTGACACAGTAGGCGCGACGACGAACGACATACTAAAAGACAATATTGATGTAAGATGAAAGAATGTAATGGTTATCAACAATACCTTCATCTTGGTGCACAAGAGGCACTGCGAGGAGGATGTAGAGGCCGTCTCACCCGTGATGTATCCAGAGGGACACGCAGGACATGTCCAGTAAGCGGTTGTAGAGCTTGGCTGATAGCGGCCTATCTGGCAAGCTGTGCAGGTTGGGTTGGTGGCTGAGACGGTGTAGTAGCCGGCTGGGCAGTAGGAGCAGCTGGTTGGGTACGTTTGAATGGTTCGCGTTCCATACGGGCATTTAGCACAGCTACAGGATCAATAAGAGAATGAATTATGTTTGATAATCAAAAGCACAATACCACGGATGAACACAATAATTATTAATAATAGTTGACATAATAATAAAAATAATAAGTCGTTACCTAACAGAGCCGGTGCTTGCTGTGTAGTATCCAGCGGCACAGGCGCGACAGGATGTCTGGGCGGCGGCGTTTTGGTATTGTCCAGAAGGACAATACGTGCATGAAGTGGCACCCGACGATGAGCCGTACTATATTATTATTATTATTAATTTTTGATAAAAATAATTATTAATAATAATAGTAATAATGCGTAATTTTTTTGTCTTCTTACACGACCGGTTGGGCAAGAGGCGCAGTAAGACGACGATGTACTTCCCGAGCTGGGATTGTAGCGACCCGTACCGCAGTATGTGCACGTAGATTGACCAAATAGCGCTTGGTACCGACCGGCGGGACAGTAAAGACTGAAACCAAGCACGGTTATTTACCCATTGTGTGTTCGGAAGCAAGGCACTTACCAGGAGCTAGACGACGTGGAACCAGTTTGCACGCTGTAGCGACCTGTGGGACACGCGGTGCAGCTTGTATAGCCAACTCCGGTTGCGTAGTAACCCGCGAGACAGAGTGCGCAGGACGCTTGTCCATTTGCGTTCTGGTAGCGGCCTGCCTGGCAGTAGGTACACTGAGCCAGTGCAGTTGCAGCGTACGAGCTGCGGTAGCGACCCGTGGGACAAAGAGAGCAAACTCCTTGCGAGGTGTAAGGGTTGTACTAAGGAAAACGGCGGAAGGTGTCAATAATCATCATCAAAGACGTACTGAATTATATCTTCAAACTCACTCGTCCGGTTTGGCAGACGGTGCACGCTGTGGAGGCTGCGGGGCTATACTGTAGTAATTTTGCGGAGAGAGAAAGAAAAAAACCAAGTGAGAGAGAGAAAAAAGAGGGAGAAAGAAACAAAGTGATAGAGAGGAAGAAAGAGAGAGAGAGAGAGAGATAAAATTGAAAGAAAAAATGAAAGACAGTGAGAACAAAAAAAGGAGAAAAAAAGTGATAAAAAGAGAGAACAATATTATAACAAAATCACAATAATAATAATAATTTGTAACTCTCATTGAGAAAGAAAAACAGTGTTTGTGTTTGCGAGAAATACTGTGCTAGAGGCTTACGTATCCGGCACCGCACGAGCGACAGGCGGACTGAGAGGACTGCGCGTTGTACTGCAAAAAAGAAACAAACCAAATCGATTATAAATTTTTTTCTTCTTTTAAGTATACCGTTCCAGCTGGACAATCGCGGCAAGAACTCGTATCATAAGATGCCGGGGAATACTAAAAAAATATCATTATTATTATGATTATGATGATTATTATGATTATTATGATTATGATTATTATTATTATTATTATTATTATACTGTTGCTTTTGGTTACCTTTTGGGAAGGGCAGCCGGCGCACACATGGTAGCGACGACGGCGCCGCCAGCCACCGGGCGAGACCCAGTACATGTAGTAGCCAGGGGAGCAGTAAGCGCGAGTGTTCCGCTGGAGTTGAGGAAATTCCGCGGCTTCGTCGGTACGGCTAATCGATGGAGACTTCCATTCTTCGTTGATCGTCTCGTCCGATCCAAAGATTGAGTCCTCAAGTTCTGAAAGAAATAGTAATACAATGTCATATTAATTATTATTATAATAATTTTTTTTTATAAATTATTATTATAATTATAGCATCCATATCCAGATCATTCGTAAATATTTTAAGTGATCATGATTACCTCGCCGAGGAAAAGGGGTGACCAAGCGGGAGTCAGGAGAGGTTTCCTTTTCACTGACAACTGTTGTAAAGTATTATTATTATTAGTACTAGTATTATTAGTATTAGTATTAGTATTATTATTATTAGGATTATTATTACTATGCTAGTATTCATTATTACTATTACTATTATAATTTTGCTCAGTATTTTACTGACTTCCATACCTTCAATCTCCAGTGCTGAAGCGACAGTGTCCTTGGTTAATTCCTAGCACAAAGTGTTAATATATTCGTGAATGCTTCGGGAAATGAGAGAAAAATAACGAGCGCGCAGTGCAAGGAGAGTCACACGCTGTCACTTAGGCTCATGATAAAAAAAACCCCCGCTCTCTTGTTCTTAGCAACTCTCTCCGCCAACTCAGCAAGAAAGCAAACGTCAAACTGGGGTGACTGGTAAGCACTTTAGGCGCCATGTTGCAACCGTCAAGCACGCGGAGGAGTAAAGATGGACTTCTATATAAGGGATGGGTTACACCCACCCCATCCGGCCCCGTCCCGAAAAAAAAAAACGCGAACCCACAAAACAAACCCACAAACCCACAAAAGAAAAAAAAAAGAAGTCGAACACCAGGCTGCTCGTTCATTCGTAATCTTTCACAACAAGGCCGCCGCGCAGTTTAGACACTCAATGGATACATCACAGCTTGCAGGAGAAGGACATGGCGCACAGCAACGGCTATAAAATAGTACGTTTTTTTCGGTGTACCTTATTATTTTGACGTTGAGTGGCACCTAGGGCCGTTTCCGAGCCTGCTGTTTGAACAGCCAGAAGCGAAAGGTACGCAACCGTCAGAGTGATGAGTGTGGTCACTCGCATGTATTTCTAGAAGCCCAGGCGAAAGGGTCGCAGGAGAAGAGTTATCAAAAAAACTAATCGTAAATCAGTGCCAATCAGTGCCAAACGCCCATCTCAATCAGTGTTGTCGAAGACTCCCGCAGAGCTAGTTTGGTCTTGGGAGCTGATAATGACCATCTTTCTTGCCAGATCCTCAAGGCTTCCCCACCATTGAATTTTTCATTTGGGATTGGGATGACATCGCGAAATCGTCCCATTGCTTTTTATTTTGTTTGACGTTTGCTTCCTTTCTTGCCAATTCATTGCCAATTCATTGCCAATATGGAACCGCCTTGGTGCTTCTATTCAAAGTGGGCATAGAGCGACGAGAGAACGCGCGTAAGGGCTACGTGAGAGTAGTCGCGCGCGTCACTTGTTCACGCCACACCTCTTTGCCTTTTCTCTGCCCTGCCTTGCCTGAACCTTGCCCTGCCCCTGCCCCTGCCCCTGCCCCGCCCTGCTCTGCCCCCAAGACCCTTTCACTCTTGCACCAGTCAGGCTTCTTTCATTTATCTCTCTTTCAGTCTCTTTCTTGCAATCGGTGTCGACACCCAAGTTCTTTTCCTTTTCTTTGTTGGGGGTGAGGCGAAGGTGAGGCAGAAGAGAAGATCAGATTCCTCAAATATCTATTTTCCTTCTTCTCAAAGACCATGCGTGTTCTTGAATCTCTGTAGTCTCATGTACACGTAGTGCATATGATCGCAATTGTAAACACCGTGTTTGATCGTTTAAGATTTAACTCCGATTTACTGTTCGGACGCCGCAAGCTTGTTTCGAGCCCCTTAGCTTGCTTGGTTCTGAGGAGGTTCTACTGCAAAAAATTGTTTTGCTCACGTCGATCAAGATGAGCCACACACACAAGACGAACGATCAATCTTCCCAGAGCTGTTATTCCCCTTGCTCTCTATTTGTTCTCTTTTCTCCGCTGCCTAAATTTGGGAGGACGCGACGTCAACGCCACGGACACATTTTTGGCTCGGGATATGCCAAACGGTAATGAGCCGAGCGTAGACAGAACCATCATCATCGACAGCGTGGTCAAACTCAAACAGCGTCATTATTATAATTATATTTTTATTCATCTTCCTGTAACAATGTTTTCGTCATAATAATTTATTATCAATATAATTAGAGTATGCTAGCAAGACCAAAGTCAAGCTGACTATGAAAGCAATAGCTGTTGTTTTAATAAAATTTATTATAATAACGTTCTTTATTGTTTTTCTCGTTCATCACCTCCTTTTTCATTTTCTTCCACATGCAAATCACGTCTCACACAAAGAGCGAAGCTGGATTCTGAATGCCAAGCTCTCCAAGGTGCGTAGCAAGCGTTTTGCGGACACTAGCCAGCGGCAAAATGGTGGGGTGTGTCGGCTGACCGGGGGTGTGCAGCAGGTCGACCAGGAAGCAATTCGAGTCGGCGCGCACATGGAGTTTGCTGCAGAGCTTCGAGAATGTAGTCTCAATGAGTATCTCTTTTCGCTCCGTGCTGATCTGCGGCGCACTGGCAATAAGACGATGTGCAAAGTTCAAGAGCACAACAAAGGGAAGACCCGTTTCAACCACAGAGTCCACAAGGTGCAGCTGATCGAGCTCGACGTGAGTGGCGTCGACAACGACAATGAAGAAGCTCGTCATTGAATTGTAACGCCGAAAGTAGCTGCTCACTTGTTCGTCAATGTCATTTGTACCCGGAAAGTCAAGAACACCGACGTCGGGATTATTTGGCAGCGTAAAGAGTTTGAGCTCGGCAGTGCGGATGAGAAAATTAGGGTTGGTCTCGAGTCCAAAGAGCTCCTTGCACAGAGTGCTCTTACCCACATTGCCTGTGCCAACAACGCCAATGAGATGCTCGTCCATCAGATGGATGCGCAGACCATGAATAATGTTCACCAGGCTCAGGTACCAATTGATCACGGCTTGCTGCTTCTTTGGATGGGTAGCGCGCGCTCGAGTCCAATGCTTCTGGGCCTGGTTCGTGGCGTCCTCTCCCTCCATCATATCCTGCAACGAGACGTCCTCTTGGGCAAATGAACCAGACTCTAGCTGGAGAACCGTGTCCTCAAGTTGGCTTGTGCTCCAACTTGTCGCGGAAATCTTGTATTGACCCGCAGTTTTCTCATCGTCGCCGTACATAATGTCGTCAAACATCTCTTGGTACGACGAGTAGCGTCCCAAGAGCATCGACTGGAAGTGTCGCGGAGGAGCAACATCAAGCTCGACAAGAGCACGAACGCGGTCATTGTAGTCTTGGTAGTTGGAGATCTCAAGGTCTTCGGTAGAAAACCCAAACTTTTTGGCGACGGTGACACGCTTTTTCCATCCGAGGTAGAGGACAAGGGCGAGGAAGAGAGTCAGCTCAAGTCGAACGGACCGAGGTGCCAGCAGAATGCAAACCAGCGCAAGAATAGCCGCACCTGCCACAAGGCGTATTTGTTTGCGCTTGATGCGGATGTAGCTCAGTGGAAGAGGCGCTTCGTCGATCTTCTTCGCATAGTTGTCCAGCACCTTGAGACCCTCCGCGACGATTTCTTTCTCCGCCGCGTCCTTTTGCGCCCCCGTTTCAGAATCATGCAAAAGTTCGCGGTACCGAAACATCAGGCTGCCCAAAGTAGCGCTTTTGGAATGATTCTTCGCTCCCATAAGCACTTTCATGACCTTGTCGAGTTTGTTGCCAATGTTTCGGAAACGCTCCAAAAGAGAACTCGGCTTTTCGCGCTGATTTCGTTTGTTTCCTTGAGAATCCGCTGTCGCCGCCGCAACCATGTCTTCACGGACGTCAACGTTGTGCTCCAGTACAATGCGGCGCATGAGGTGGTGGAAGAGAAGCCGCACAGACTCGGATTCAAAGCGCGCGTGCTTCTCCGACGGCGCAACTCGCTCCTCGCCGAACAGCACATCCCAGTCCGAAGACACCGTCGATTCAGCCGTAGTAGACACATGTGCATCGTATGATTCGTCTTTGACGAGCGTTTCAATGGCGATGAGCGCGATTAGAGCGAGCACGGCAATTCGAAGAAACGACATAATATTTTTTTGTCTTTTCTTTCTTTCGTATAGGAAAATTGAAAAAATTAATAATAAATTAATAAATAAACGGATTTTAAAGAGGATGAAAATAATAAAAATGACTTGTCTAATTTAAGTTGGTTTGACATTGAGTACAAGTCTATATTGAATATTCATTGAGTACAAGTCTATACTCTCTTATTAATAGAGTGTGGGGGGAATTATTGAAGACCTAATAATAATAATAATTGAATGGCAGTTCCGATACAGTCACCACTATTGTCTTCGCGTGGTGAGTGTATCATTAATAAATGGGTTGTATTTTTCTTCAATTTTGATTGGGTCATTGCTCAGTATTCATCATGACACGCTGAGTCAATAAATAAGCTGCGAAAGCAAGCTGTCTTTACGCTGTCTCAGCGCTAACTTCAGATGCAGAAATGGATGAATGAAGGTTGTGCAACACCCAATGTATTAAAAGAGATTAATCTGATGGTGATGAGTGGTTATTGTTTAATAGTCCTCTCTCTCTCTCAAGCACACATACACACACACACACACACACACACACACACACACACACACACACACACACACACACACACACACACACACACACACACACACATCCCACTCTCGAAATAAATCAGTGCTCCATTGCGACGACCTCCCCTTGTATCTTTTCAACGAGACGCTCTGCAGTAATCAGCTTGCGCTGAACAACCGCCCTCTGTTGCTTAAGACGCAGTTCCAGATCTCTCTTCTCCTTCGTTAACTCACGCACTTTCCTCTGACCAGCCTGAAGTTCCTTCATCTTCTTCGCTAACTCGACCTTTTTGCGCTCTTCCTTCTTCCGCTGCTGTTCCGCCACATCCGCTACCGTCCGCATCTTCT
Source organism: Ministeria vibrans ATCC 50519 (assembly GCA_943704425.1). Lineage (NCBI taxonomy): Eukaryota > Filasterea > Ministeriida > Ministeriidae > Ministeria > Ministeria vibrans. The sequence continues at coordinate 42,291 of CALSCP010000498.1, read as the reverse complement.
TCCGTGGGCTCTCACCATCCTTGGACTTGGCCGCATCCTCTTCCTCTTCCTCCTCCTCCTCTTCCTCTTCCTCCTGCTCCTCCTGCTCCTCCTGCTCCTCCTCCTCCTCCTCCTCCTCCTCTTCCTCCTCCTCTTCTTCTTCATCGCCGCGAAGACGCTTCGTTGACACCTTTTGCACTCGAACTCGCACCTTCTCCTCAAGGCGATTGTACGATGCACGCAGTCGCACCCCAACCTCCAGAGACGGAACAGGACTCGCACCAACCCACGTCAACACACACGGCAGCGACACCTTCAGTGGCTCTTGCGAAATTCGATCCGACATCCGCGTCACCGTGCGCGGAGG
>CALSCP010000498.1:15611-30904 GCA_943704425.1 Ministeria vibrans ATCC 50519 | reverse complement strand
ATCTAATTATTCAATCGACTCTTCTTTGGTCATCCCACCGCCTTAACCAGTCTCATCTGCCAAAAGGCAGTCTCTCCGAGTATTTACTGACCTTTGCTAGTACTTGAAGTACTACGACTGTCTACGAGACGCAACCAGACCCGTTTTACATAAGTCAATTATTTTGGGATGACTTGCGGGCAATCGAAAAAGTTTGCACATCCCGACTTGTTTTGACTATCAATTTTATTTCTCTCTCTCTCTCTCTCTCTCTCTCTCTCTCTCTCTCTCTCTGCGCTTGTACGCGAGTGCCCTCAACCCTCAAGCTTCAACTTCGCATTTTATCTAACTTCCCTTCATGGCCAATCCAGTTGCACAGGTATGCGTCGCTGTGTGAGAGAGAGAGAGAGTTCAACGTCGAACTTTTGAGACGACTTTTTCTTGTTTTTAGGATGACGCAGTTCCTTTGGAAATGGACAAGCTCGTGTTCATGTTGGCGGATGTGGGCCTGCCCCCGCTAATTGATCGCACGGCAACGCCGCAGACGACGACGGACGCAAACCAGCCGACGGTGGTTGCGCTGTCGTGGCCGGGTGAACGCTACGCATTTCTACGCGAAGGCGGACGCCAAGCGCCCGGCTCCGTCCTCCTTGCCATGTCGCCCAGCTGGCTTGAACGTCGTCGCATTGGCGAGGACCAGTTTGATCTGTATCTGCATCGCGGGGCGTGGCTCGACGAGCGTGGCCAGTGCTACCTTGACACCTGGAGCCCGCCGCGTCGTGTCACCTACTTTCTCAACTTTTTCACTCACGCTGCGACGTACATGGAGCGCGACGATGGTCGACTGCTCGAGCAGGGCGTCGCGAACGCCTCTCAAGATATGCAAGGTCTCTTGGTCACGCCCATGTCAAGCAGTGTCATGCTTGAGCACCGCACCGGCGACAAGCTTTTGACGCGAATTGTCGTTGCACGTGCTCGCGTCGCCGTTCCCGAAACTCTTGCACTGGTGCTTGCGCCTGGTGGCAAGCGCCGTCTTCCACGCCTTGAGAATCTGCCTGTCGAGGCTCACGTCATTGTGCGTCGTGAGGACGCCACGTCCGACCGCGTCCTTGCCATTGTGCGAGCGTTTTGCCAGCGAATGTGCAGTGAGCGCGGAGTAAACACTCGTGTTGTCGTCAAGCCGGTAAGAACTTAGAAACTAAAAATTAATAATAATAATTATTATTATTATTATTATTTTATTATGATTATTATAAATTTTATTGATTTTTGTTTTGTTTAATTTAGAGCGGTCCTCTGTGGATGGGATCAAAGGGAGTCACTTTTCACAATGCCAACAGTGCGAGCGCCGTCGAGGCAGCCGTGGCCGCTCTGGCATTGTGCCTGCATGACAACGATTCGCTTCTTATCGAGGAGTTCTGTCCCGTGTTTCCGCCACAAGACGTCCTGGTGGCGCGTGAGGTGCCCTTGAACGCCGTGTTGAACCCGTCATACATTGCAGAAACTTCCCGTGTATCTGATGCACTGAGTCTGCTGTCGGGAGAAATGCAGCTGGTGGCGGCAGACGACAACGCCGACGAGTGCGACATCGCGTTGCAGGAGGAGGATATCACGGTCGCGTCCAAGGCGCGCACAGCGTCTACGTCGGGCTCTGCCATTTCGCGCGACGTGACGTGTCTCTGGGCTTTTCGCGTGAGAGTTCTCGTGCAACGCGCCATGTACGGACCACCAGTGGTCGCTAAGATGGTGTGTGGGGTTGGTCCGAGTGACGAGCCTTTGCATGGCGTCAACACGACGCCGCAGTCCCTCGAGGTGACGCTTCGTCAGTGGGGCGTGTCGGGCGAGACGCACACTCAGCTCGTGGAAGCCCTTGCAACGGAAGCGCGCGTGACCTTTGATGCGCTTGCCGAGTACGAGTCGTCGTTGATGGCGCACGAGCGAGGTGGACACGCGGCGCAGACGGACGCAATTGGCATTGACTTCATTCTCACTTTGCGCAACAGTGTCATCGTGCCCGTCGCCATCGAGGTCAACGATCACGATTCGTGCTACCAATCGCAGCTGGTCGAGTTTTTCGAGCCAGAGAAGCATGGAGAGTGCACACGCGCCTGGGTTGCGTACGCTCTTTTGCGATCGCAAGAGTTTATTATGCGCGGCAAGCGCGTGTTGCTTGTTGGAGGTGGTGGTCACTCCAAGCGCTTTGTATTCGAGCAAGCGCAGAGCATGCAGTTGTGCGTGACGCTGGTAGACGCCGACGAGAACCACCATGGCGCGAAGCTTGTGCAGCACTTTGTCCATGTGCCGCAAGCTGACGATCATTCGGACGACCGGGCGTCGTGCGAGGCTGTTCTTGTGGCCCTCGAGGCATCATTGGGAGTGTCTCGTGGCGAACTCGGTCGCCACTTTGACGGAGTGAGCACCTTTTGGGAGGATTGTGTTGTGCTCTGTGCCGAGCTGGCGAAGGCCCTGGGTCTTGATGGACATGATGTGAACGCGGCGCGACTGGTCAAATCCAAACGTCTTACGCACCAGACACTCATTGACCGCGGAGGGGACGAGGTGGATTGGAGGCCGCGTGCGGCGCTCTATGCGTCGCCCACGCTCACCATCGGCGACTCTGTGAGCTCGTTGGACACCGCCGTCCTCGACGACGAGTCGCCCGACAACAACGCACGCCTTGAGCAGCTTCTTGCCGATGAGATTCGCGCCAAGACCCACACCGAATCCAACTTGGCAGTCTTTCGCTTTCCCGCCGTCCTCAAGAACGACTATGGCTCTTCTGCGTTTGGTGTCAAGATGGTGTCGACTATTGAGCAGGGCGCCCAGACGGCACTCGAATTGCTGCGCTTCCAGCGTCACGGCGAAGAAACGCATCCTGGCTGCGGCTTGTCCTTTGAGCAGCACGGCAAGGTTTTGTTGCAGCCTTTTGTGGACGGCTCCGAGCACGATGTCGACGTGGTCATGTGGAAGGGCGAGTGTCTTGCAGCCTTCATTTCGGACAATGGACCGACTCGTCTGCCCTACTTTGCGGAAACATCCGCTTGCATGCCCTCCTTGCTGCACCCGCATTGGCGTGGGGCGCTCATTGGTGCGGCGACGACGTGTGTTCGCCAACTCGGCCTTGAGAGTGGTTGCTTCAATGTCGAACTCAAGTTTACCACTTCCGGGCCCAAACTGATTGAGATCAATGGGCGCATGGGCGGCTTTTACCTGCGCGACTGGGTTCGCCGCGTCTGGGGCGTCGACATGGCTCTTTGTTCGTTTGCCATTGCCTGCGGCATTCGTCCCTTCCTGAGCCTACCAAAGCGCCCACATGCCTACCTCGTGGGTGTCATGCTGCACGCGCGTCAACACGGCAAGGCGCTCCGCGAGCACGATTTGATGAATCGCCTGCAGATCATGCACGAGAATGGTCACGTCATCTTGAATCAATTTGAGAAGGAAGTCGTCGATGTGGAGGAATTTGAAGAGCCCATTGCGAACTTGGCCGTCTCCCACGCCGATGTGCGCACTGCCAAACAGCACCTGTGCAGCATTCTCAATGTGCTTGGTCTTGAGAACACTGGCGGAGTACCAACATCTTTTTTTGTGGAGAATTTGTGAGAGAGACAGGAAAAAAGGGGGAGAGAGAGAGAGAGAGAGAGAGAGAGAGAGAGAGAGAGAGAGAGAGAGAGAGAGAGAGAGAGAGAGAGAGAGAGAGAGAGAGTGAGAGAGAGAGTGAGTGAGAGAAAGGAGGGAGGGAGGGAGAAAGAAACAAAGTGATAGAGAGAGAGAGAGAGAAAGGAGGGAGGGAGGGAGAAAGAAACAAAGTGATAGAGAGAGAGAGAGAGAAAGGAGGGAGGGAGGGAGAAAGAAACAAAGTGATAGAGAGAGAGAGAAAGGAGGGAAGGAGGGAGAAAGAACAAAGTGACAGAGAGAGAGAGAAAGAAAGAGAGAGAGAAAGAGTGAGAGGCAAAGGAGGGAAAAAGAAACAACGTGTTTGAGAGAAGGGAGAGAGAGAAAGACACAAAGTGTGTGAGAGAAAGGAGAGAGAATTTTGAGAGGCACTCTGTAACGATTCTGAGTTGATTAGGGTTCTGACTGTGCGTTCCATCGTCCCTTTTTGACGCGAGTTGTTGGGTTCTTGAAGTTTGCAGTTGCGGACACTTTCCGCGATTTTATTACGAACAAAGTAAGAGCTGATAAAGAATGCCTTGATATTGAGTTATTAAATTTGTGTATTTTAGATTGAATACGTTTTACGGAAGCAAACGACGGAAACAGAACTGATTGAATGGATCAAAATTATCAGTGAAATTGCATTCAACGACGAACCGGAACCTACTGCAGAAGAGAAGGAAGCGACCTCAGAAGAGGCGTGGAAGATGCTGATTGAGTTTGCTGTGGTGCGGGCATTGTTGCCCGTGGCCGGCAGGGACGCATTGACGAGCTTCTTGCGTGTCTGCGTAGACTATTTGAAGGTGTGTGTCTTCGTGGTGTGTGTGTGTGTGTGTGTGTGCAAAGAAGTTTGTTTGTCATATGTTTTGTCGTTCCTGTCTCGCTCGCGTGTCTTCCCATTTGTTGCACTGCTTAACGTTTAGACTAATGAGTGTTTTACTTTTGTTATTTAGGATCCGGAAATGTCACGCCAACTCATTATTGTCCTTTTGGATATCATTTTGGCTGAGATGTTCCCAGAATTATCAGAAGAAAAGAAGGAATGACACAAACAGACAGACGAAAATGTACAAACTCATAACGATTCATCAACGGAAAGTCACTGAGAGAGAAATAAGAGTGAGAATGTGTGTATGTATGTGTGCGTCTGTGCATTAGAGATCGTCTCTGTTCTTCTTCTTTTTCTTGCTCTTGTCCTGTCCCGCAAAGGACACACTCTCGCCGCGCACAACGCGCTCACGCGCAGCCATGGCAGTAAAGGACGACACACAGTTCCCCACAAAGTGTTGTGCACGCCCAAACAGCACAATATCCAGCTGTGCACGGGGCTCACTTCCGTCGTACACCACCACTTGCACTGCCTTCTTCTTGGTGTTGCCCAGTGCCTTGTTCAGTTTGCTCTCCAGCTCCTATTCACACACAATCAATTAGTACCCTTCTTTCTAGTCTCTCTGCGTCGTTGTCTTTGCGCGTACTGAGCGGACTTTAGGGGTGTCAGTGCCAAGGAAGACGTGGCGCAGCTTGTTCTTCTTAAGGATGGGGACGAGATGCTGCACGACGACGGCAACGGACGGGCGACACAGCTCGGCGGTGACAGACTCACCGGGACCCATACACTGGGGCGAGCTCATGTAGGACGCCTGGCCCACGGCGTGCTTGCAGGCGTTCTCCCAGTCGACGCCGTTGCGCATATGCAGCGACACGTACTTGGACTGGCCGTCGTCTGTGCGTCCGCCCAGGCTGCTCTCGATGAACGCATCGGCCATTTCAATCAACGACGGTGCCCACTGCATGTACTGCTGCAGCGGACGGTCCGCCACGGCAATTGGGTAGCGTGCTGGTGCGCCCTTGAGTGCAATCACAGGGTGCGTTGCGGCTGGAAACTTGGTGTGCCACTGCTGCACCACATGCGGGTTGCTCGTGTCGTACGGCAGTCGTGTGCCGTGGTAGCTTGAAAAATCAATCTTGCGGCTGTTCCAAAAGTTGCCAAACGGATTCCCTGTGTGTGCACAGGCGCGCGTCAAAACAACACAGAACAGACGCACTAAACAGAGAGTGACTACCTTCCTTGATGTTGCAATAGTCCAAGGGCTCTTCGCCATCCTTGTTCCAGCAATAGCCGCGACGCTTTTCTGGGGACCAGTGAGAGTCGCCAAAGCGTTTGAGGAAGGTGTCCATTGGGATGGCTTTGGTGTACAGCTGGACGGCAGTCACATTGAAGAAGGTGTCAAAGGACGGAAAGGACACGTCGGCGCCTTTGATGAACACGTTCCACGGCGGCAGCACAAGCGTGCGCCCAACATCCTTGGCAAACCGAAGTGCGCCAACCATATGGTCCATTTGATTGCCTGTGTGTCGTGCAATGGCGTTGAGACAGTCAATCGGCGTTCTCTCTCTCTCTCTCTCTCTCTCTCTCTATATATATATATATATATATCTGACCAAAGCGACCCATGCACAAGCAGAACATGATGTAGCCATTGTCGTCCCAGACATAGTCCTCCTCGTTGCGGACGATAAAGTCGTTGGCTACCAATCAAACAGACATCAACACAAGTTTTTTTTTTTTTTTTTTTTTTTTTTTTTTTTTTTTTTTTTTTTTTTTTTTTGGTTTCTGACACGTCTCCCAATAATCATACCAGAGACTAACTGCGCCGTCGTAGCCAAGAGAGCCACCAGAGCAAACACTTTCATGACTCGACCGAAGAAAAATAATAAGTAATTAGTAATAACAAACTTTACGAAAAGTCAAGTCAAGAGTCTTGATCTTGACGACTACTTTCGTTTCATCACTTTCAATTGAATATTGGTTGGACGCCCGTCCTTCCCTCTCTCTCTCTCTCATTCTTCTGCCTGCTGAAGGGTCTTTCTCTGATTGAAGTCTTTTGGTGCAATGAGCTATGAGTATGGACGCCGCGAAGCGTACGCTGGAAATGGAGCGTCGATGCCTCCCCCGCCGCCTGTGGCGGGTTCGAGCTACTCTCGCGACGGCCCGTCCGCTACCTATCCAAGTGGGTATGCATCGTCGCGCGATGGCGGGCCTTCAGGAGGGTATTCCACTGGAAATGACAGCTATGACAATTTGTCGCGCGGCGCCCCGTCTGGTCGGTACGACAAAGGCCCTCCTGCTTCGTACGAGCGGGGCTACCAGGAGTATGGTCGCCCCTCGTCGATGACAGCGGCGAGTTCTGGAGGCGCTGGAGCCAGCGATTACGATCGGGGCAATGCACCCTATGCCGGACAAGTGCACGCACCCCCTACCGGCTACAGCGACTATCCTCCGGGCCAGTATTCAAGCGGAAAGGTATATGATGAGCGTGCACACTCCGGCGCTTCGTATGCGGCTGACAGGCGCGACGGAGGTGGATACTATCGACAGTCATCAGTTGAGCCTGCGCCGCGTCCCAGTGGCTACAGCGATGGTGCCTCCTCCTACTTTGCGCGTGCGCCACCCTCACAATACAGCTCGGATCGTGATCGTGGAACACTTGATGTACCTTCACATTCGTCCTCTCGAAGTGGCTACCCGCCCGCTCCCGAGTACGGACGACGTGCCGAGTATGGCACCTCTACTGGCTATGAACGAGCAAGAACTCCCCCATCCTATGGTGATCAGTATCACCAGTCCCAGTCAGCAGCGCCACATCAACAACAGTACCAACAACAACAACAACGTTCCCAACACCATCAGTATGAGCAATCACACCATCCGCGTTCCGACAACCACCGCCGCCACGACGACTATCCTTCTCCTCCACCGCGCCATCACCCCCAGCAACACTCACATCATTCGCATCCACCTCCACAAGACGACCACTCACGCTACCCACAAGCACCCCCCTACTCAGACTCACGCTCTCATCACGACTCTCGTGACCATACCCGTGAGCGTGACGATGGCCGTGACCATGGCCGTGATTATGGCCGCGAGCGCGGTTCACTCTCAGCTGCGTCGGTAGGCCACTCGACCTACCGCCGTCGCTCCTTGTCCCCACCATCCCTGTCCCCGTCGCGCCGTGGACCCCCACCACCTCCGCGTGGCCGCTCCGACCGCCCCGAGCCCGACTACTCCAAGTGGAAGCACAAGCCCAAGTCACAGACAGACCCTAATTTCAAACCGGAAATGGCCCAGTCGCTCTTTGTTGGAAATCTGCCGTACCACTTTACCGAAGAGGATCTTCAAACGGCGTTTGGACGAGCAGGACGCGTCACCAATGTGGCTCTGAAGATGGATCCGGTCTCGAGACAGAACAAAGGGTTTTGCTTTGTGCGCTTCGCATCGCACGAAGACGCAGCCAACGCCTTTCACATGTGAGTGCTCCATTGTCGCTTTGTGTGTATGTGTATGTGCCTAGTGTGTGGGCTTAGTGTGTGCGTCGTGTGTGTGCGTAGTGATGAGTGTGTGCTTAGTGTGCTTAGTGTGCTTAGTGTGCTTAGTGTGTGTGAGTGAGTTGACCGTTGTCTGTATGCCTGTGTGTGTGTTTGCGTTGTAGGTATTCAAAGGAGCCGTATGAGGGAAGGATGTTTCGTCTGGACTGGGACAAGGGCGTTGAGCAGAAGCTGTCGCAGCAGGGCTACACAGCAGCAGCTGCAGTGGCATCGCGCCGCTCTCGCTCACGGTCACCCGACCATCGTCATCATGTTCAGCATCGCCAGTATCAGCATCAGCACCAGCATCGTCGACACGAGGCTGACCACCATGGGTCGCTGTCGCAGTCATCAGTTTCGCCGTTGTCTCGCCGCTATCGTCGCTCGCGCTCGCGGTCCAGGTCACCCACGGGCCATCGTCGTAGCAGTGACCGCGATGGCTCCTCAGAGCGCACCGGTCATCGTCAGGAACTCTCTTCTGGGGAAAGTGTTGAAAGGAAAGGAGGGGAGGAGGACTCCCTGCAGGAGAAGGTGGCGGAGGAGGAGGCGGACTCCGTAGGAGAAGAGGCGGCTTCCATGTCGAAGCAGGCGAGTGCGCCTGAGGAGGACAAAGCTAGCGATGGAGCGTTTGCCAAGGCGGCCGAGATTGATGCTGGCGATGCGGCCGCTCTTGCCATACTGATGGGCGAGTAGATGGTCAGAGTGCGAGAAAGGGAAGTGTGTACTGAGTGCGCTTATTGTGTGCGTGTGTGAAAGAGAGAAACAAATGAAAACCTTTAAACTGAGCGAGAGATGGAAAGGTAGTGAAGGTAGTGAAGTGTGAGGATAGGTACTTACAATCGTTTGCATCTGTATTAAAATTAACATTCTAGTGAGTGAATCACTTCTCCTTGTCAGAGAATTTTCATGAAAACTCTGATCGCCCTCGCAGCGTGCGCGGCGCTTGCTGTGGCCGCGCCGACGATCAAAGTTGAGGCGTTTGGCGTGAATGGAGCGCGAGTTCGGGTCGCACCCGATGGGGCGCCCATCCGCGATCCCGTCTACCAGGCGCTGCAAATGCCGCCGCCCCCCTCGCCTCCTTCGCGTGCGTGGGCCGCCGGCGACGCCGATTCCCTGATCAACGGAAATCTGCGCGTGTCGTGGACCCCCGAGGGGCTGATCACGGCCGTGCGCGTGTCGGATAAGACCACTTTGTTGACACAAACAAAGGCGGAGTTCGGTGCACCCGCGCTGGGGAGCCACAGGGACAGCGTGAGCGCGCTCGCCTCGTTCGCCATTCAAAGTGCCGACTCAGAGCGTCTCTATGGGTTTGGCGAGCACCGCACTGGCACCGTGCGTATGCAGGAGTACTTTAAACTTTTCCAGGTAACCAAAACAAACGTACTAATTTGCGTTGCTCTGTTGAACTTTCTTCTCCATAGAACTCACAATACTACCACGTGTCGTCGGGTGGTGATGTAAGCATCCCGATTGTATACAGTACGGTCGGTTGGGCGTTTGTGTGGAATGCGCCATCATACGGTTATGTGGACGCTCGTCAGGTACACTATAGCGGACACACATTTGTCGTCTCTCATCCTTGTGTGCATAGCCCACCTTTGAATGGTTTTCCAATGCCACGCGAAACATTGATTTCTACATTACAACGACAAGCAACGAGACGGACAACAAGGTTGCGGAGCTGATGAAGCATGTTTCGGCAGCCGTGGGTCGCTCGGCGGTCATGCCTTACTACACGACGGGATTTATCCAATGTAAGAACCGCTACCGTGACCAAAACCAACTGCTGTCGGTTGCCGAGGGCTACGTCTCCCGTTCGCTGCCCATATCGGTGATCGTCATTGACTACCATCACTGGCTGAACCAAGGCGACTGGTCGTTCAACCCGACGTGTTGGCCCGACCCTCAGGCGATGGTGGACCGTCTTAAGGAGCTTGGCATTGAGCCCATGGTTACCTTTTGGCCCTTTGTCGTGCCCGGTAGCTCTCATTGGCAGTCATTCCTGGACAAGGGATACATTGCCACCAATCTCACTGGAGGAGGTAAACACAAAATCGAATGGCATCAAAAATATATAATTATTTTAATTATTTATTGGGTGTTTGTGTGTGTGTGTGTATATATATATATATATATATATATATATATATATGTGTGTGTGTGTGTGTGTATATATATATATATATATATATATATATATATATATGTGTGTGTGTGTGTGTGTGCAGTGGTTCCATTTGACGGCGGAATGTACCTTGTGGACACAACCAACAAAGACGCGGGTGAGGCGATGTTTGAAGGGTTCTGGGAAGGCTATGGCCGCTATGGGTTTAAGGCAGTGTGGAACGATGCGGCGGAGCCTGAGCGCACGTCGGACACGTTCGGGAAGTTCCAGATGGAGAAAGGGACTGACACAGAAATCGGAGAAGCGTGGGTGCAGCAGGTGTGAGATGTGATTGTGCTCAATATGTTTGTTTTTATGCGCTCGTACCCTCACTACGACAGGAAATTAGTGCGTTTGCGAGCGGAATGGCTCGACACAATGTCAGCGATGCATTCTTCCTGCCCCGCAGCACCTGGATGGGCAACTGGAAGCATAACGCGGCACTGTGGAGCGGCGACATTGCATCAACATTTAGCGAACTGAAGATGCAAGTGACTGTGGCACAGACTGTCGCAATGAGTAACATTGTACTGGTACGGACATATACGTATTGAGTGTGTGTGTGAGTTACACTGACTGTGCATGGGGGGTTTTTGCACTCTCAGTGGACGACTGACATTGGCGGATACCACAGCGGCAACCCGGAAGATCCAACTTTCCAAGAGCTTATTGTTCGTTGGTTTCAATTCGGTGCGTTCTGTCCGCTCTTTCGTCTCCATGGCGATCGTGAAGGTGGACCCCCGTCCAACGAATGCGGCTCCACCAACGGCGACAATGAAGTACGATACAATGTGTGTTATGCCGCCAATCAACCACTCTCTCCCTATCACTTTTTTCTTCACCTCTCTCTATCACTTTTTATTTTTCCCTCATCTCCCTCTATCACTTTTTATTTTTCCCTCATCTCTCTCTATCACTTTTTATTTTTCCCTCATCTCTCTCTATCACTTTTTATTTTTCCCTCATCTCTCTCTATCACTTTTTATTTTTCCCTCATCTCTCTCTTTCTCTCTCTCTCTCTCTCTGGGCGTGTTTGTCTCTCTTGTTCGTCTTCTTCTTTCCCCCCTCTCCGTATGCAGGTATGGAACTTGGCCAAGGACGAAGCTCACTACAATGCCATTGCGACTGTGATGCGTCTGCGTGAGAACCTGCGCGAGTATGTGTATGAAATCAACCAGGAAGCGTCGCGCAATGGTCTTCCTATGCTCCGTCCACTCTTCCTTCAGTTTCCCAACGACCCACAGTACATACGCCACACTCAAACAATTCACGTCGAGCGTCCTCTCAACCTTCCCTCTCTTTGCTCATTTTGATCTGTAGGTGTGCCACTGCATCGGTGGAGCTCTCGTTCATGTTTGGACCCGACTGGCTTGTCACGCCCATTACAGACTTTGGTGCGTCGTCGTGGACTGTCTATCTGCCTCGACTAGACACGGATTATGTGTGGGTCTACTACTTCAATGGGACTGTGATGGGCCATGGAGGGCGCTCCGTGACTGTGAGTACGCCCATTGGCGAGTTCCCGCTCTTTGTGCGTGTCCATGAGACCCCGCCAGCCAAAGCTGCTGCTATTGCACTCTGGAGTGCCGAGCGACTCGATCAAGTCCGTCACAGCATACATTGCTTTCGCGCTTCTTCTCCCACCTAAAACTCCTTTGTAAATTGTGTAGGAACTGTGTGTGACACAGCAGTGCCTCGACAGCAACCTGCCTTCCATGGACGGTCACTACGTCACACAGCGCACCGAGGGCCATGCCCTACTAACCAACCCTTCGCTTGCTACATCGGCGCCCTTTGCGCTTCTCAACCGCACTCGCGCCGTCTCCATTGTACCGCTGTACAACTACTACAGCCGCGACTACCAGGACAACTTGGTCACGACCAACGCCACGGCGCCCGACTCCACCTACAACTACCGCATCATCAATGGCTATGTGGCCCTTGAGGCAGTGCCAGGCCTCATCGCGCTCCAGGTGTGGTCTCGCACTCCCCACGAACATGCCACCGTTGCCAGCGACGCTGGTGTTCAGTGGGCCAAGGACAACAACTTTGTCTTCTCGCACGTGACTGGCTATGTTTATCCCTGATAATGAATAAAAAGGACGAGTGAAAAGATGAAAAGATTAGCTGCTTCAAATTATTATTCTCCCCGTTATTATGTTTCTTGTAATATTTCTGTTGCTAAGTAGGACTTATTTAGGTTGAGTGTGAAAGTTAGAAAGGAGGTTGGGTGTGCTTCCCCTTGTAAGTGGTTTGTATCTAGTCTTGTTTTGACATTGAGTACAGCTCTCGATTGTCTTTTTGTGTTTCTTAATTGTATGATGAATAAATGTGTTGTATTGTAACGCACACTCGTCACTTGCGCTTGGCCTTCTTCTTCGTTGTTGTCGCTTCAGCCTTCCGCATTTCTTCCCGGAGCTTTGTGATCTCTTTTCCCAGTTTCTTGCTCTGCGACTGCAATTGCTTCACCTCATCATCAACTTTGGCCTTTTGATGAATCAAGTCCTTCAGTTGTTGTTGTCTCTGCAGGCTGATGGCGTCCTCGTACGTTCGCTTCTTTCCTTTGGGCGGTACTCGCGGTGGTGCTGGCGGTAATGCTGGCGGTGCTGGTGTTGTTCGTTGCGCTCGTTTGAGTTGCCTCTCTTCGAGGTTCACATCCTGTGAAAGCGTCGTCACATCGACTTCTTCCTCTTCTTCTTCTTCCTCTTCTTCTTCTTCGTCCTCTCCTTCCTCCTCCTCACCTTTTTCCTCTTCCTCACCTACCTCTTCCTCATCCTCTTCGTCATCGTCTTCTTCCTCTTCCTCATCCTCTTCGTCGTCGTCTTCTTCCTCTTCCTCATCCTCTTCGTCGTCGTCTTCTTCCTCTTCCTCATCCTTTTCGTCGTCGTCTTCTTCCCGCTGCGGCACCACCACTTCAACTGTCTTCATGGTGCTGAGACCAGCCCACTGTGTTTTGAGGGTGACTTTGCGTCGCCCAGCCGGCACGGCGTCGTCAAACACCAGCACATACTTGCCAATCTGACGGGCGAGGCATCGTTTGCCCTGACGGCCCAAAAAGTGTGGTGCCTCGAGCACTTTCAATTTCACATCCGTGTCCAGAAGAGCCACTTCCGTGTCATTGGCTGACGCATTGGCAGTGAAGGACACAGGATATTCTTCGGGTGACTCCGGATCGTTCGACGTAATGACGAGTGTCACAGTGAGCGTGGGTGCACTACCGGCTTGCACAAAGTCCGCCGTGCTCACAAGCTTGTTGCCAAAGTAGTGCGCGGCAAGCTCCACCAACGGAAGATCAATGTCGCTCTCGGGAAGCACCACACAAAGGCTCAGTTTCACCGCTGCATCTTCACTGCCCAGAGGCCCGACCAAGGACAGCTCGGGCACGAGTAGCTGAGTAGGGTCGCCGCCATCGTTGTCCGCGATGTCACTTTCCGTCTTTAGTTGATCGAGATCCACCACGAGTTCACCTTGGTCATTGCATCGCACACTACGAGCAGTCGACGCGAGCGTAATGTCAGCTGCTCCAGACAGCACACCAATGACAAGCCGCGCGCGGGGATGCTTCTCATACAGAAGCTCAACAGAAATGGCACTTCCTTCGGTGTCGCACAGAGCGAAACGCAGCGGCAGGTCAGAGGGGTATGAGCCGGTGGCCGTGAGACTTTGTGGTGCGTGGTACACTCGCGTCACCTTGTACTCTATTGCAAGCGGCTTCACGTCGTCGCACCGAAAGAGTTTTGCGCGCTCATTAGACGGCTGCAGACCAAAGGTGTAGCGGTATGTGCCGAGCACTGAAGTGTCACCAAACCACCGAAAAAACTGCTTCCTTTGGTGAATGGTTGCAGGCGCCGCCGACAACAATGACGACGAAAATGCCTCTTGACTGCTTGGTTGGGAGCCTGCTTTCTCGCCAATGATGTACTCCATGGCGCACCGTTGTGGCAGCTTGATGGGTTGGGAGGTGGTGGAGTTGGGTGGGGTGAAGGAAGCGTCAACCAGACAAACGCTGTAGACAAAGTCAAGTGTCGTATGCGGAGGACGAGTGGGCAGCGTGTACACATTCATATGAACGTCCAATCGGTTGAAAACACAAAGCGCCATTTCCATGTTGCATCCCGGGCTCTGTGCGATGCACACTGGTTGGTGCGTGAGAGACTGAAGGGAGCCGGGAAGTCGACTCTTGTAGGTCTGGCCAATCACCTCCGTGACCTTGGTTTTCTTTGAAAAACATTGCTTGAACGAGAACTGCAAAGGATGCAGCGAGGACACATTGTCGCGCATGTGCGGCTCTCTGATCACCACATTTTTGGCCTGACTGACGCTGACGCCTTGTACAAACTCCAGAACCTTGCCAATGACCACACGATTCGAGTGCTTCAGCTTGATCCACTGGCCCTTGACAACCTTCTCCTTGCCTCGTTGCGCTGATTCGTACACATTGAGGGCCCGCTCCACATCATATGTTGGATCTCCGTTCAGCATCCACTCGTCGTCGCGCTTGGTCGAGAGAGTGTCGAGCCACTGTACAAAACTGCGGGGAATCTCTTTCAGAAGGTCTCGCAGTCCACTGGTGCACAATCTCTGGGTGTAGCTACTCTCGACGAGTGGGCCAATCAGTCGACGATAGTAAGGGTCACTCTGGGTGATGATGGTCTTGTGCGCTGACGGAGTCACGCTGCAGTACGGAGGCACGTACACAACGCCCACCACGTTGCGCAGCTTGTTTTGCAGCTTTCTTCTGCCCTCCAGAGTCGCCCACATCCACTCGGGTAGTGGGTAGGGCGACTCTTCTGGCGTGAGGTTGAGGCCGCGCCAGGCGAGAAACATTCGTCCTCGGGGCGGTAGTGATGAGGTTGCGTCAACGTTGCGCGATGGATTGTAGAAGAGGATGAGCGAGGCGGGTTCGGATTCGTAGGATTCGGTTTCTCCGGGTTGAGTGGTGCCAACGAGCGGCAGTTGGAAGGCAAGGTGATCGTCGTGGAAGTAGGTGGCGTTCTCGCCTGTCTCCTCGTCCGACGGAAGGAGTAGGCGGTTTTTCAGCGTCTCATGGAAGTGGTCGTATCCATTGAAGCTTGGGGAAGTAGAAGAGAAAGATGTCATGGTCAGACAAGAGTATTGGGGGGGG
>CALSCP010000498.1:0-15596 GCA_943704425.1 Ministeria vibrans ATCC 50519 | reverse complement strand
GGGGGGGGAGGGGAGGGATTTTCGGCACCTGAGCAGGTCGTGCAGGTCGATGGTGACTCTGAAATTGATTTTGAGGCCGATGTTGGGTTCGAACCGATTTTCATGACAGTCGGAGAGAAAGTCGCCGCGAAGCCACAGGGACAGCTTGGAGCTGACGTACTTTATCATGGCGTCCTTGTCGGGTCCGTCCCAGGCGTTGCGAAAGCGTTGAAGAATGTTGGTTATCGTAACGAGCGTAAACGACTCGTCGCTTGGCAACACCTCCTTCTCAACACACGGCGCGTAGGCAATGTCGCCGATCACACCATTCTGTATCATTTTGGCGTAGTCGAGGGTGAGCACATGCGCGTTGTGTGACGCCGCCTGCTTCGATGTGATGGTCGCTAGCGTGCCCAGCGCAAAAATCGCGTACTTTCCGATTCCGTTGAGGCCGACGCCGCGCTCGTCGCGTGTGGAGCAGCCAGCCTTGAAGTAGTCGTCGAGGGCCGGGCGGCTCATGCCATCGCCGTTGTCGCGGACGGTGATGGTGTCGTTGGCGAGGTCGACGCGGATGTCAATGTGCGTAGCATTGGCGCCGCGGCTATTCTCGATGATCTCCGTCAGCGCATTGCCGTAGCTCAGATCCGCAACATTCGACTTGATGATGTTTGCACTCGCCGCCGGGCGCAGCAATGTAACCGGTGCTTGAGACATTAAATAATAATAATAATAATCATTTATTCAAGATATAGTCACGTAAAGACACAGCCAGACCGCCTTGCAAACTCAACAGAAACTCTAGAGGTAACATAGGAGAACAGAGGCAGGTCGTCGTCAGTCATCGTGCGGTGTAGTCGCTATCTAATTGCCAATATAGATCAAATGAAAAACTAATTTTGGTCTGTCGTTTTTGGAGTTCTCAGTTCAGGGGTTTGGTCAAATGATATTATGGCAAATAGTTATGCATTTGTCTCATTTGTCTGTCTGATTGTTACTTGGCCTGTCTTTATAAATTATAATAGTGTTATAATAACAATGTGACAAGTAGAATAGTATCAAATTCACAAATTCAAAATTATTTGTGAATTGTCACCAGTGTCGTCTGTGTTGGCCTGGAGGCTGTCCGTATAGTTCTGTTCACCCCGCTCTTCATATACGCGCCCCCCCTCCCACTGCCCTCACAGTCTCGTCGTTTTCTTCGGATCAAATGGTGTGAACTTGCTATTTCAAATCTGCTCTTACAAACCTCACTTGTAGTCTTCATATGTGCTCACCGAGAGCGAACTTTACCACATGATTACAGCCATGCGTGCTGGCCTTCCTTTAAAGCCCCGAAAGAAGCTCTTTGTGTCCTATCCAGCGACATTTCACGGTACAAAGAAAAAGTTAAAAAAAAAACGCAAAAACTCGTCATAAATAAATTTTGTCGACAATTCTCTCTTTGCTCGTCTGTGCTTCTCAGGGCACGAAGCGGTCTCCTTGGTGATTGCACAGCTGGGGGTCGGGCGTGCGCTTGCCACCCGCCATCTCCAGCGCGCAATCAAGTCGGTACGACCACAAGTGAAGGAAAACAAACGAAAGAGGTCTCACCTCACACAATGCTCTGACCACGCGTAGCGACTGATCCAGCCGGCGACGGGCGACGGCCCCTTCAAAGACGACAAGACGCTCTACCAGTTCTGCAGCACCGACGACTGGACAGCGCCCCAGTACCGCTCTATGCCTGCGTCGGCACCCGCAACGCCACAGCTCACGTACAAGAGCGAGCACGCTGTGCCCGCCGCCGCACGCCGTCCATCCGTCTCGCGCTCTGCAAGCAACCCCGACATCCTTGTAAGTAGTCCCGTCCACGCTGGCGACGGCGGCGACTCTGAAAATGGTTCCGACGCTGGCTCGCCCGTTCCGCCCAAACGAACGCCCTCCACCGCCCTCAGATCACGTTCGTCCATCACGCGCGCCGACTACGATAAAACAACATCATGCAGTTCCAGCTCCCTCTCGCCCATGCCTCCTCGCCGTCGCCAATCCCCCCAAAAGAAGCCCTACTCGACGTCGTCGTCGCCCATCGAGAGCGGCCTGGCCATGATGCGCCCGCGTTCCGCCGCCCGCCAGCGCCCTTCCTCCCGCACCAACAGCACCTCCGTCGTCAACTTTGCCGCCATCCTTACCCCACCCGAGTTTCTCGCCTTCTGCCGGCGCTTCCGCTTCCAGATGATGAAGTGCCTTGGCGACCATGACATGCGAGTGGGCATCTCCAAGAAGAAGTTTGAAAGTTGCTTCAACGGTGTGACAATCAAAAAATAATAATTATTATCGTCATCGTTTCATCTTTATTATTATTATTATTATTATTATTATTATTATTATTATTATTATTATTATTATTATTATTATTATTATCGTTATTATTATTATCGTTATTATTATTATTATTATTATTATTATTATTATTATTATTATTATTATTATTATTATTATTATTATTATATTATTATTATTATTATTATTATTATTATTATTATTATTATTATTATTATTATTCATCATTCGTCCAGGCACTATGGCTCACCATCTGGCCTGGTTGCACAACGGCGCTGGAGCTCGTGCACCACCGAATCCAACTCATCTGCACTGAGCTATCCTGGAGGCATACTAAATGCGGAGATGGACGAGCCTCTGGTCGCGCTTCACGAGAGCACAGCCAGCCCAACATTGCGACTCGCGCACTTTGACGACGACGACTCGTCATCCACCGACGACAACGACGACAACGTCCACGAGAGGCTCACCCCCACTGCAACTGTTTCAACTACAACGTCCCTGCGCTCCAGTAGCGTGTTCCCTCGTCGCACCACTCCCGAAAAGTCTACTACATTCCGCGAATTGCTCACTCCATTTCCACAACGCGTAAATTTAAACACCAATCAATCAACTCCACACTCTCAAAAATTAACAATCAATGATCCAATCGTAGATTCGCCGGTCGCGCAGCCTCCGTGCCGGCGAACTCCTTCGATGCAATGAGTCCACCAAGTCCATTCTCAAACTTGCCTCACGCGTAAAGACAAACCCCAAGCAAGGAAAATTACTGTCATATTAAATTTTATCATAATTAATATCCGTTTTGTTTTAGCCGGGCGTGTGTCGCGATGGGCACGGTGAGAAACCCCGCATCTTTTACTGCCTTTTTCCGTAACTGTTTTTCTCGCGACCAAGACGAGATGAACATTGAATAATTTTTTTGTGTGTTTTGTGCGTGTGTGTTTTTTCTTTCACCCTTTTGGCTTGTTGTAGTCTCCCTGCGCTTTCTTTGTATGCAATAAACTGAATCGAAAAGAAATGCTCTTCTTCTTTACTCCTCCACCCTCCTCTCTCTCTCAATCTCTCAATCTTCTTTTCACTGTCATTCACTCAAGTCGCTACATTTTCCTTCCGTTTTTGGTGCGTGCGTGTGGTTTTCTTCTTCCCATCAATCGCTCTAAAGCATACCGCCCATTCCCTCGAGCTCCTGTTGTGCAAGCTCGAGAAGCTTGGGGTCGTCAAAGTACTTGCTGATAGACACGTCCTCGGCGAGTCCCTTGCGACGACGCGTCTTAATCATAAATTCACGAGCAAGATGCTGCGCCGGCTGGGGCTCGAGCGGACGAATAACGATGGAGCGATCAAGCGGATCGCCCGGAACGATCTGCCAGTGATCAAACACCGACTGGCAGTACGCCTGACCCTGAGTGTGTGTTCGAAGATCTGTCTCAAACCCGAACGAGTCCATCGCAGGAATGTACGCCTAAAAAGAGGATGAAAATAATTAATAATTAGAAAAAGAAGAAGAATAACAACCCATTTATTCATGATACAAAAAGAAAATACAGAGCATAATAATTCATATTAACAATTCATAATAGCTAACAGAAGAATAAGAATAAACCTGCCCATACTAATCATTTAAATGACTAATATTTTGATAGTTGGTACCTTGACTGTGTAGAGAGGCGAACCGGCTTTGGGAATGTCCTGTACAACATGCCCACGGCGCTTGGAGAGTACGGTGTAAATGGCCGTGACGCAGTCGGCAGGTGCTTGCACCTCCACATAATAGTACGGCTCCATCAGACTACACAATCATTATAGACACACGCAGGGTAGAGTTAGAGGATGAGTTGAATTGAGAACGACTCAAAAATTGTCCCTTTGCTCGCTCACCGAGGAGTAGCCATGAGGAAGGCTGAGTAGGCGACACGCCGAGCCGTCGGGATAATTTGACCACCGCCACGCGCAATGGGCTCGTCCGCAATGGTCGCATCGAGCACACGAAATTTGACGTTGCGAATGGGCTCGTCGCACAGAGGCCCTTCGCGTGTACCCCACTGGAAGCCTTGCACAATCGAGTCACGTACCTGACCCAATGCACGCTTGTCCACCTCACTCGGCAGTGTGTCATCAATGAGGACATTCGGACCCGTCAGCGGTTCAGGTCCAAACGCCCACACATTGCGCGCCGCAAGTACATCCCACTCGTACTTGGTCTGAAAAAACGACGATACTTGACTGCGCGGCCATGCCAGCGACACGTTCTACAGCAAACAGAAGTAAGCAAAAAAGCAAAAAAGCAAAAAAAAAAAAAAAAAAAAAAAAAAAAAAAAAAAAAAGCAAAAAGGTATATGATTCTTTCGCTTACACCCCGTTCGATATCTTCTGCGAGATCCTTCTCAAGGGGCTCCGTGATCATCGTGAGTTTGTTTCGCTTGTTAGGGGTCTCCGCAAAGCACTTCAGGGCACTCGTGTCGGCCACTACACAGGGCAAAAAAAGTGCGCGTGGGGTGTGTGGGTCAGTCTGGTACATTTGGACACATTGGATTCTTCTGACCAGTCTCAGTAAAGCACACAACGGGATCGGACACCTTGATCTCGATGTCGGCAAATACATCACGCAAATCTTGCATCACAGCATCCATGTACATCTCTCCCGTCCCTACATCGATAGCACGTTAACTCAAATTGTGTGCACTTTGGTTGTGCATTTTTACCGATGATGACGTGCTCGCCACTTTCCTCCACTTTGGTTGTGAGCAACGGATACGACTTGTTGACCTTTCGCAGGCCATCGAGCAGTTTAGGCAACTCAGACGGGTTGAGGGGCTCGACGGCGAGCTTGATGGTCGCGGTGGTGTCAAAAGAGAGGGGACGGAAGATGTCGACATCGGCGGGCGCATTGACATCGACAATGGTTGCCGTCTTGACAATGCTTGCGTCAACGTCCTCGAGCAACACAATAGCACCCGCACACGCATGAGCGACGGCAATGCGGTAGCGACCCACAGGCAGCCACACATGACCGACTGTTGCAACCTTCATGTCTTCGTCATCGTCGAGCGAGTAGGCCTCGCCGAGCACACGTACCTGCTGACCAGCACGCACCGTTCCACTGATGACACGACCGCACGCATGAAACGCATCGGCAGTCTCCGACGCGTACAGCTTGGACACGTGAATGGCTAGTGGACCGTCCTTGTCACACTTGCGCAATGCCTGTGCAAATGTCGACTCGGCCGAGCCCTTGTAGGTCTGTTCAACCTTGCACACGGCATTGACCTCGGGAGACGGTACATGCTTGGCAATCATGTCGACGAGTGATGACATGTCGCCAAAGAAGCGCGCACCCGCAATCTTGACAAGCTGGCGCACATTGAGCTTAAGTTCGCTCTTGCTCAGCGTGATGCCCAGCTCGGCCATGGTCTCGGGCAAGGTCGTATCACACTCGCCCACCACGGCACCCACCAACTTGTACAGCGGCTGCAGGATAAACTCGACAAAAGACCGTTGGGCGCCGCTGCCCTCGGGTTTCTTCGAGAAGCGTCGTGTGTGCTCGTGGAAGTACACGTCGCCCCACAGTCGCTCAGCAAGCTTCTCGGCGGGAAAGCCTCCGTACGTCTCGGCATAAAGACGTGCAAACGAGTGCAGAGTGAACGCAATGTTGTACTCGCCCGCCGCAAAGCACACGTTGCCGCGCAAGGGGCTCACGAGCTCCTAAATACAAAATATGGTATGCACAGCGTGAGAATACTAGATTAATACGATTGTGTACAAAAAAAAAAGTGTGCGCCTACGTCGCAAAAGGGACTGGCAGCGAGAATGGAGTTGATCTCGTCAATGGTGTGTCTGAGCTTGAAGTAGGCGTCGGCGGGAGGCAGCTTAAGCTCAAGAATGAGGCGATCGACCTTGTTAATGCAGAAGGTGAGAGAGACACGTTCGCGCAGAGCATGCTTGATCATGCGTTCCGTCTGCATCATGACTCCCTCGACTGCATCAACAAAGACCACAGCGCCGTCGCACAGACGCAGTGACGCAGTCGCTTCGTCGCTGAAATTGACATGTCCTACGCCAGACAGAAACATAATGTAAGGTAAGGAGAGAGAAAGAGAGAGGAGAAAGAATTGTCTGTGTGTGAAGAAAGGGCAGATCAACACGAAAGGGAGAAGGGAGAAAGAAACAAAGTGAAGTGATAGATAAAGAGAGTCAAAGTGATAGAGAGAAAGAAACAAAGAATGGAGACAATACAATATCAACAAGCAACTGACAGTGTCAACAAGTGACAGACAACATCCACAAGCAACTGACAATGCCAACAAATGTAAATCAAATGAAGCTCGCTCCTTTGAACTGTGAAGAGAGGCCTACCTGGCGTATCGAAAATGTTGACGAGCCAATTTTTGGAGTTGCAATCGGGCAGGAGCAATGAGAGAGGAGTGGATTTGATAGACATGCCGCGTGCCTGTTCGGTCATGAGAGTGTCGGCAAAACGGACGTTGCACGTGCCACCCCGTGCGCCATTTTCGTTGTCGACAAAGTCCACGGCGTGCGCCTGTTCGACAAGCCGATCAATCATGGTCGTCTTGCCGTGATGCAGTTGCCCCAGAAACGCCACGTTGCGCGTCAACATCGGAATCTCCATCAACTCCACCATGTAGTCTTTGCTGTACACTGTCTCTGGAAGCGACTCCTCCTGGAACGCATGTTTCTTCACCTGAACCATTACAAAACAAAAAATATTAATATTATTAATATTAATAATAAAAATTTAATAATATTATTATTATCATTATTGTTCAAAGAAAAAAAACCATAAGAGAAAATGCGATTACCTTGATCGGCTCAACAATGGGCTTGGTGATAGGCTGGGTGTCCTCCTCCTGGACGAGCGTCTCCACGTCGTCGCCGTACACCTCGCGTGCAGTCAAATAGTACTTTTTGTCTTCGTGTAATACAATGGCGTTCTGTGCGTTGATTTCTACACAAATAGGCGAGGCAGGCGCCGGGTGAGTCGATCGAAAGACGCATAGGGGCGACAGCAGTCAGGTTGCCAAGGCAAGAGAAGAGGTAACAAAAAGGGGAGACGTGAAAAAGTCTCGACGACGTTTTGAGCAGGATCACCGCGTATCAGGGTCATAGAGTCCCATCACGAGTGTCACAGCGACTATTCATGCTGCTTCACAAGTCTACCGCCGCAGAACAGCCATCACAACGGCCTGAGACGCGAGATTGTCGAGGAGAACGCAAAAAAAAAAAAAAAAAAAAAAAAAAAAAAAAAAAAAAAAAAAAAAAAAAGTGAGAAGGTTTGTGACTTGTGAGTACCGTCGGCGGCATGGTCGTCGCGTTCGTCCATGAGACCCTGGCCATGGTAGCCATCATCATCATCATCATCGTCGTCGTCGTCGTCGTCGTCGGCGACCATTCCGTCGCGCGCGGGCGGCAGGAAGGACTCGTCGGCAGCGGAGGCTGATGCGTCCCCACGACGCCCTGGGCTTACAAGCTCATCGTCGCTGTCGCTCCCTTCGTCCGCCCCAATGTAGTTGCCAAACTCGTCGTATAATGACAAGTCCATTGAATCAATAATAAATTTGAGTGATCTGTGAATGATGTCTATTGAATACTCGAAACGTTTCATTCTTTTTTGTGCATAGTGACTGAAAGTCGGAAGTGTTCGAAGTAGGAAGATGCCTCCTCAAATGACTGTATGTGTGTGTGGTGGTGGCAACGCCGCCCACATTCTCATTGCGCAATTGGGCTCGCTGGGCTTCAATGTAAGTGCCATTGATCGCAAACCTCGCACTCTCACACTTCGCACTGGTCTTCTCCGTCGCAACCCCACACGGCACGTCCTTGTAAGGTGACGGTGTTTGCACCGTTTGAGGATGAAGCAGAGCGTCTGTCGGTGGCAATCAAGGACGGACTTGTTCTGGACGACCACTTCAAGCGAGCGCCGCGCGGTCATCCCAGCGCCGTCTCAAACAAGCCTCAAGAGGTCGTGCCTCAGGCGGACTTTGTGATCTTGCCGCTCCCTGCGTTTGCCGTGGAGCCGACTGTGCTCGCCGTGTCGCCGCACCTCAAGCAAGGCGCTTGGATCTGCTCCTTTCCATGCAATCCTGGCTTCCACTGGATTACCCGCAAGCACATCCACAAAGATCTTGGTCGTGACGACGTCTCCGTCCTCGGCGTCGTCCCCATGCCTTACAACTGCCGTACTCTTGAATATGGCAAGAAGGTACAGCGGAGGAGGATTGGCGTGTGAGTGAGTGCAAGTGCACCTTGACCAAGAAAGATTGTACCCACTTAGGGACTCCTCCTCGGCCAAAAGCAACGCGTTTCCATCGGCGCTTTCCCAGCGGATCGCGCCGAAGAAGGCGCAGCACTGATGCACCTACTTTTGCCAGACACTCAATTTGCGCCACTGCCCAATCTTCTCTCAGTCATCTTCCAACCCGCAAATCAAGTACGCCGACTAATTTTAGCTTCACGTCGCTCAAGCCTTTAACAACAAATGCACGACACAAATAGATCATCCACCCGGCGCGTCTGTACTCGCTGTTCAGACACTGGCAAGAGGGTGAAACGTTCGCCGAGTCCCCCATCTTCTACGACACCATTGACGATGAGGCGGCCGCCTTCCTCCAGCGCCTCAGCGACGAAAACCAACTTGTCGCGCGCTCTCTCCATGCCCTTCACCCAGAACTCAACCGTACTTACTTGCATTGGTGTCTATGTCAATACTCATGTGGACTTACTTGCTGATTCAGTCGCACTCAATCACGTTATACATCGAATGGCTCATTTTTGAATCACATTTTTTTTGCTCTTTTTATTTAGTGCTTGATACTGTTCCGTCCATTCTCGAAGGGTATGCGATAATATTTTTATTATTGTTATTATTATTATTATTATTCTCGAATTTATAATCATTAATTATAATTCATTATAATTATTATTATTAATTTTGTGTTTTGTTTTGTTCTTATAGGTTTCTGTTCAACTACGGCACTCAGATTGCACATCCAGAAACAGTCAAATCTGCATTTACCTCCAACTCAGGATACAAAGTACAGAGCACATGCAGTGTCAATATGAACGAGAGGAAGGAGTGAGTGAGCCAGTATAAACCGCATTGTGTGTGTGTGTGTGTGTGTGTGTGTGTGTGGGATGCTTAGGGACTGCGCTCGCCTACACGGGTAGTTGCCGGTGGTGCTGGTCACGTGCCCGACTTTACCAATCGTTATTTTAGCGAAGATATCCCTTTTGGTGAGTTCCTTTTTCTTGTCGTTGCGTGTTGGTTGATTGTGTGTTTCTTTCTTTGTTAAAATATTTTCATTTTTTGGTAGGATTGTGCACTCTGAAGGGAATGGCTCTCATTGCGGGAGTGGAAACACCTTTTGTCGACGAACTCATTTATTGGGCTCAGGTCAGTCAGACTATCCCATACCTTATCATACTTTTTATCAGAGAGGAGGGAGAAAGATACAAAATGATAAAGAGACAGGGAAGTGAAGTGGAAGTGTTAAACGAACTTTTCTTTGTCTTTGAAGGAGCATATGGGAAAAGAGTATCTGACCAAAGACGGAAAGATGGCCGGGAAAGACTTGAAGGAGACTGCTACACCGCAGCGCTGGGGGTTCACGACAGTCGAGGAAATGATTTGACTTTACTTTTCTTGAGTCTTATATACTATACAAGAAATACACGTTATACAAAAACTCACGCAAGACACTGAAGACAGACAGACTAGTCAATCATCACTCATCAGACGATTAAAATTTCATTAAATTTTGATATCACATGAAACTCCCAAAGTTGCAACTCGCTGTGGGCGGGGCTCTAGGCTACGTGTTCTACAGAAATTACCAGCAGCATCGTCGGGGTCTGCCCAGTGTCTTCCCGCATCCGCAGAAGGCCGTTGTGCTTGGCGGCGGAATCATCGGCGTCACGACCGCCTACTACCTGGCCCGCGAGGGCATGGATGTGCATATTATCGAGCGAGGAAAGGACATTGCGGGCGAAACCAGTCTGGGGAATGCGGGTGAGAGCGCAAGTGACATGATCCCAAACCTCACACTCTCTCCCTGCGCCCTTCTTTCCCTTCCACGCGCCCCCCTCCCCCTCCTCCTTCATTGCATTACGACCCACATCGATCCAATGCTCCACCCGTAGCCCCCTTTCGCCCACTCAGCCTCATTGCACTTGGCTGTGCCGACTGACTCCCTTCGCAACTTCTCACCACACACACGCGTGTCTTTGCCTAACCTTTCTTCTGTCCGTGTAGGAGCCTGTCGCCTGGGAAGCTATGCACCCGTTGCGAACCGCGCGTCCGTTGGCGAAATGTTCAAGGTGCGATCGGAGCGTGACTCGCAAGGCAACCCGCTGCTCAAGTACATGGCCGTCAACTGGCTGCATGTTCTCGTCAATCCGTTCATTTGGGAGTGGGGACTCAAATTCCTGTACCAGTCGTTGAGAAGAGAACGAGTCGAGAGTCGCACTGAGTTCCTTCGCAAGTCAGTACCCAAGCACAGCGTCGCCTTTGAATCGTCCTCTCAAACCATTTCCTTTCTTGTACATTAGGTTCACTCTTGACGGATACAATGAGCTGCTCCGGGTCGCCGAACAGGAAGGCATTACCAAGGCGGCACATTTGCAAGTGTGCAGCACCATTGACGTGTACCGATCACAATCGGCGTTTGACACGGCGCGTGCGGCCGTTGAGGCGCAGACAGAGGAAGAGCGCGCACTAGTGGGCGCTCGGGTGATCTCTGTAGAGGAGGCGGTAGAGCGTGAGCCGTGTCTGGCGGGTGTTGCGGGTGAGTTGTGTGGTGCCATTGAGTACGACCATGACCTGGTGGGCGAATGTGCGTCCTTTGCGCGCGCACTTGTGAGTGTGATGGAGCGACGCTACGGCGTGAAGGTGTCGCTGGAGACGGAAGTGCAAGGCATCGAGTACATCACGCAACGCGACGAGTCGTTTGTGTCGGGCGTTAAGACTTCGCGTGGCTACATTGGCGCAGACGTGTTTATTAGCTGTGTGGGCAACGAGTCAGCCGAGATGCTCACCAACTCGAAGATGGCCACCAACGTAAACCAGTTCCCTCTGCGCGGCTACTCACTTACCCTCAACGTCCCCGAGCAGTCGTCGTCCGACGAGACCCTCCCGCGCGGTCTTGTCGTCGACCACTCACAGCGTCTGTACGTGAGCCGTGTCTCCCCCGAGCACGTTCGTGTCGCAGGCATCCTCGAAGTCACGCGCGCCGGCGACGAAGAGCCATCACCCGCTCAAATTGCTGCCCTGCGCACCGCCACACGCTCCTTCCTGCCCCGCCACGATCCCAAGGCCATCGAGGAGGCGCCTGTTTGGATGGGCCGCCGCCCAACCACCGTCGACGGCGTGCCCATCGTCTCCCGCACGAATTTCACGAATCTCTTTGTCAACACGGGTCATTCCACTGCCGGTTTCAAACTCTGCTGTGCTTCTGGTAAGGCCCTATTTATAATGTCGAGTCGAACGCACAAGATAATGATTGTTGCGTGTAGGGAAACTATTGTCGAAGATCATTCTGGACAATGTAACAACAGACGAAGACAAAGAATTTGCAGAGCACCTCTCTCACATACGATTCAACTACTGAGACAAATGAGCAAGAGAGAGAGAGAGAAAGGAGAAAGAAACAAAGTGATAGAGAGAGAAAGGAGAAAGAAACAAAGTGATAGAGAGAGAGGAGAAACAACGTGATAAGAGAGAGAGAGAGGCTAGTAAAGTAAACTTGTAAAGGAAGAAGAAAGGAAAGGCGCTGTAAGCGGAAGCGAAGAAGAGTGTATTTATTTTCGGGGAGAAACTGGAAGTGGTCTTATCCGAGATGCTCAATGATCTCAGTGACGAGCTTTCCGTTCTTGACGACCGTCTTCATCATCTCGGGAAGAGAGTTTTCGGAGAACTCGCCGTCATCGCCCTTAGGCATGGACACGTTCATCTCGGACGACTTGGCGCACATGATCTCGGCGTCGAGCGAGTCCTTGGACAGGAACACCTGTGCACCGTCCGTCTTGTCGATCGACACTGTCGGGCACTTCTTCAGCACTACACACATACACAGCAAGAGAGAGAGAGAAAGGAGTGAGTGAGAAAAAAACAAAATGATAGAGACAGAGAGGACAAAGTGAAATGGTGAGTGAAGGAGGGGAGTAAAAAACAAAAGGAAAGAAAGATAAAATAAAATGTGTACCCTGAACTTGGACACTCTGGCAGTTGATAATCTCGCAGGAGGCCATGCAGCCATCGAAGACAATGGCCGTCTTCTTGCACGAGTCAAGCGTGATCTGGTTGACCTTGCCCTTGACCTGGATGACTGAGCCTGTGCACTTGTACACGTAGACGGTCTGCTTCTGGTTCACGTCATCCAGCACAATGCTCTTGTTATCCTTCTGGTACTCAATAGCCCACTTCTTGCCCTGCAGCTCCAGCACCGGAGGCTTGTCGGCAACGGGTGCTGCCTTCTTGGCCACGGCGGAGGCGGCGGGCGCAGCCGCAGCGGGGACGACGCTTGTCGCGCGCAACTCGGGGTTCTTGTGTGTCATCTGCGACTTATCGACCTTCTTGAGACCCGATGTGATGCCAGTGCCCTTGCTCAGTTCGGCAAAGAGACCGCTTTTGGCAGCAGCAGCGGCAGCAGGCGCAGCAGCAGCCACAGCGGGCTTGGCAGCAGCAGGCGCAGCAGCAGCAGGCTTGGAGGAGGCGGGTGCCGAAGCGGCAGCGCCGCTCTTGACATTCCACGTCACACCGGCACGGTGGTAGTCGGTCACGTACTCGACCATCGCCTTGATGGCACCCATCCACGTACGAGCCCACTGCACCTGGACAGGGTCGCTTTCCTTGAACTCCTTAATGACGCGGTTCACGTAGAACTCGGCGCTGTTAGCGCACTCGTCCAAGTACGGCACGGGCTTCATGGGCACGCTCACCCAGCCAATAAAGGAGATTCCTACAAAATCATTAGAGTGAGAAAAAAAAAACGAAAAAATATAGACGGACTAATACAGAATTCGCGCAATTACACGTTATTGAGTAAGATTAATTCACCTTTGTTTCTTTCTCCCTCCTCTCTCTCTTTCTCTATCACTTTGTTTCTTTTCCCCTCCTTTCTCTCCCTATCACTTTGTTTCTTTCCACCTCCTTTTTCTCTTACCCTCGCTGATGGCACTCAGGTGGTTGAACTGCTTGCTGCGGCGGTTGGCGTCGCGGAACTCGGACACGGCCTGAACTGCTTCGGCAATGGGCTTGCACACGGCCGCGAGATCAGCCGGAGGCTTGCTGTTGGCCGCCATCTTAAGGAAGGCATCCAGAGCACTCATCGCCTACAGAAAAATGAAGTGAATGAGTGAGTCAAAGTGAACACAAAGTCGAAAACGAAAAAAGAAAGATCAAGATAAAGATCAAGAGAAAGAGAAAGAGAAAGAGAAAGAGAGTTGAGAGATGGCAAGCAAGATGGAAAGTGCTGCAAAACCAGACAAAAGACATTTTTTTTTGACTTTTCAAACGAATCAAAAGCAAAACGAAAAAAAAAAGTTCACAACCGCAATTGGATTTGAGACGGAGAGCAGGTGATAGCTATCAAGCATGTGCACATGTGAATCGGAACAGCTTCTTAAGGGTGCAGCAAACAGCAGAGCGATGGGAGAGAGAGAGAGAGAGAGAGAGAGAGAGAGAGAGAGAGAGAGAGAGAGAGAGAGAGAGAGAGAGAGAGAGAGAGAGATGAAAAAGCGAACAAAGGTGAACTGGTGAGGAGTAGACGCCCTGGACGCCCACGCGCGGCGCAGAGAGAAAGAGCAATCACGGCAAATGCAGATGCACAGGAAAGCGTCAGAGTGGTGAAGCAGTGAAAGTCAGAAACGACAAAAAAAAACATTTTTTTTTTAAAAAAAAAAAAAAAAAAAAAATTTTTTTTTTTAAAAAAAAAAAAAAAAAGGATTACGTTGTGAACCAGAGCGGCGTGAGCAGCAACGTCACCGCCAATGGCATTGCTCTGATCGACGTAGGGCTGGAACTTGGTGGTGAGGTAGTCCTGGAAGGGCTCGAGGAAGGCGGCGTCGGCAACGAGCGCGGACGATCCGCCGGCGGCGCCGACCTTCTCCAGACGGGCCGCGACTGTTTCCAGGCGAGCAACAAGGGCGCTGAGCTCGGCAGACATGATTATGTTGGATCGAGTACGAGGGGGGGGGGTTGATGAGAGGCAAAAAAAAAGATCGAACTTGATTATCTTATTTATCTTTTGAGGTGATTTGGTGTATCAAATGCGACTTTGTGCGAATGATCGCGTAATTGACTAATTGTCAACTCATTTTGATTTTTTGCGCTTTGGATGATGACTGAGGCAATGTCGCAACTGGTTGTGGGAAATCGTTTACGCGTGCGAACGTCGTTGGACGTAAGATTGCTGTTTGGATGAGTTTGAGCAACGCTCTCTCTCTCTCTCGCTCTCTCTCTCTTCCCTTTCCTCTTTGGCGCCATCATTAACGTGCGTATACATGTGTGGGGGGCTGCTTTTCCCCTTCTGGTATGTAGGAGGAGTTTGAAGGCGAGGTGTATGCGGTGGAGGAGAGCAGCGGATCCGTTGTGTTTCGCCTCCCTAACGAATCTTCGTCTGTGAGCGCGCGCGACGCCAACGCCCTTGCCGGCTTCCGTATTGTCGCTCAAAAGTGTCTGACAGTTGTGTCTGTGCTGGGAAACAACCCAGAATTAAGCACGGTACGTGAGAGAGAGAGAGTCAAAGTGATAGAGAAAGAGAGTCAAAGTGTCTGTCAAAGTGATAGAGAGAGTCAAAGTGATAGAGAAAGAGAGTCAAAGTGATAGAGAAAGAGAGAGTCAAAGTGATAGAGAGTGTGTGTGTCAAAGTCATAGAAAGAGAGTCAAAGTGTTAGAGAGAGAGAGAGTCAAAGTGATAGAGAGAGAATCGAAACAAAGTGATAGAGTGGGAGACTATTCTTTGAGACTGTCCTGTTCATTCTACTTTCGATCCCTCGCAGATTAAACTCCCTAAAATCACCTTGTCACTGCCCAAGGCACGTCTTGAAGAGGCTCTTGCAAAAGAAAGGAAAGCTGCCGCTCGCCTTGGAGTTGGTGTTACACCCGAAGCACAGCTCATCTTTGATGGACTCAGCAAGACGTATGCATTATTATTAATTCTTAATAATAATAATAATAATTATAATTATTATTATTATTATTATTATTATTATTATTATTATTATTATTATTATTATTATTATTATTATTATTATTATTATTATTATTATTATTATTATTATTA
>CALSCP010000491.1:119393-134195 GCA_943704425.1 Ministeria vibrans ATCC 50519 | reverse complement strand
ACCTCAGTACTTCGTACTTCGTACGAAGTACGAAGTACTCACTATTACACTCTAAGACCTCAGTCGGTCAACCTTTCTCAAAAAATTTAAACCATCAATCAATCAATCTCATCAATGAAACCACAAGTTCAATTTTTTATTCTCTCTCTTTCCTTTTTTATGTCTCTCGTTGCTAGACGACTCGGCGCTACCATTTCTCCGCCATGTCTTTCAATTGAATATATCCAAAAAGGTGCGAAACTTTGGCTCCACTTTGGCATAGTTTGATAATAATTTTGAAATGTGTGTTGTTTCTTACTCAAGGCAAAAGACGGCGCCGCTCTATCCCTCTGCGTCGCCTGCGCCACTCCCAACTGCCTTCAGACATTGACGGTGCCATTTCCGACCTGTACAAGTCACACGAAGAGTACCTTGAACGCATCCCTCGCCAGCAGGTCTCACCACACCCCAAATATGTGATGGACGATCCTCTCTCATTCCACCGCTTCCTCTTCTCTTAGGTTGAACGAATGGTCCGAAAGATTGCCGAACATGTAAGAGCACGCTTGCATGCGCAGTCTCTTGCGCTTTCGGTTCCACCGCCCAGCTCAGTGTCAGTGAGACGCGCACCGCGTATCAGCGAGAACACAGCGACCAAGTGGAACGACCTTGACGACCTAGACGACCTGCTCCACAGCGACAGCGACGATGGTCCACTCCGAAAGGAACAACAGCAACAGCAGGACGAGAGAGGTGATGAGGAAGGAGACACGTCTGGCGAAGACACCTCTCTCGAAGAAGAAGAAGAGGAGGAAGAGGAGAATTTAAACGCATTGAGTGACGCACAATTGGCGCGAAGAAAACAGGAAATGGACAAACTGTTCAATGCGAACAAGATCAGCCAGAGCAGCAGTGCCTTTGAATACGACCGACAGGTGGAATTCAACCCGGAAAAAGAGAGCGGATGGGACGAGAGCAGTGGGAACAGTCAGAGTGGTCAGAGCGAGCATTCGGAGGAGATTCAAGAGGACATTTTGCACTTTGACTCGGACGACAACGGAAATGCGTCTGATCATTCCATTGAAGAATGGTGAAAAAAGAAACACCTCACTCATACAATATTTACATTTTGAGTGTGCGTGTGTCGTGTATGTGTTTTACAAATTGCGCGCTGAAACCCATTCCGCGTACGAAACGGACTCCTTCTGGCTCTGATAGCGCGTTAGAGCAATAGCGCGCTTCATTTCGCCACTCACCTTGGCTCCTCGATACCCTCCTTTGCGCAACAGACTCTCAATTGCCTCCTCTTGCGTCCACTTTTGCTCAACCATCACCTCTGGAAGATACGTTGCAGTCGTCTTGCGTCCGTTTAGCTCAAATTCAATCCATATTCCGTGTTTCCCAACCTACACTGGTCGCTTTACTTTCTCTCTCTCTCCCTCCTTCCCTCTCTCTCACCTCCCAATCGAGATAATCGTTTCCCGCTTCAAAGTCAGTGAGAAGAGACACGGCGCAGTGTAGATGCGGCAGCTCTGTGCCTTCAATTGGTGAGAATCGCCTGTCTCTCAATGCGCTACAAATTCGATTCATTATATGTCACAATAATTGCAAGTGTTTCGTTGTGTGCGTCAGAGTAATTCGTTCAAAAAGGCCAGAAAAGCAACAACAACAATAATAATAACACTATAAGAATACAATAACACAATAATAATATCACAATAATAAGAATAATAGTCAAAATAGAGAGAAAAGGGTAACAATTTCATACAAATCACAAATGCATTTCTCCACGCTATTGCCCCCACACAAGACATAATAAACATTACAATCATATGACATACCTCTGCAGTGCATAGTCGGCAAGACCCGAATGCAAATGCATCGCACTGAAATTACCAATGCACCCTCGAAGATGCGGCCGCTCGCCTGCTCTAGCCTGCGCCGACGACGTCCACGTCACAAAGAGAGGGCTAAGCGCACGGTGAGAGCCCGCCAGAGAGTCGCTAGAGACGTACTATTTTGCGTTGGTGAACTCGGGACGCGCAACGCTCCCTCCCGGCTTTAATTCCGCCGCGAGCACGTCAAAACAGTAGTAGCACATCTCCTTGGTCGTGACCCGAGCCGGTTCTGCCATGCCGCACACAGACGCCTTAGCGAAAATAAAAATGAATAGAATTTTTTTCTGATTTTTGACTCTGTCTCTCTCTCTCTGTCTCTCTGATCAACACCCCATCTGATCGATGTCCTACAGCTCTTCACGTGACCACGATTCGTATTCGCGCGATCGCTACGATTCGCGCGATCGCTACGACTCCCGGTAACTATCCCGTGACTATCTTTCGCTCTTTTCGTCCCCTCACAAACATGTCATCGTACGGCAGAGACTCTCACAGCTCTCGCGAGCGCGACTACGACTCACGAGGAAGTCGCAGGTATTTTTTTTTTTTTTTTTTTTTTTTTTGATGAGTGTGTGTTGAACGTTTTCGTTCGGTTTCGTCTCAACGCGCAAATCAGCGCACCGCGCGCCCTGGACACGCGCCGATCGCCGTGCTGTGCACTGTCGTGGGCATCAAGCCAGCGCTGGTGTCGTGCAGCGTTCTCTTTCCAGTGGCTCGTGGAACATTGAGAAAAAAACGCGTGAAAAGTGTCGTGTCGCTTTCGTTAAAAGGTCGTCTGTCGCCCAATCATGCCTTTGTACCGCTCCATTTGCGGTCTTCCTCGTGCTTATGCTTTGCTTTGGGTTGTCTGTGGGGGTGTTTCGTGATCGTGCGACGTCTGAATCGTGCGATGCGTCGGAAAAACGTTTTTTTTTTCTTTTTTTGAAAAATCGACCTTTTCGTCGTTACGACTTTCCTTCAGTGTTGCATCGTGGGTGATAGCAGCATATGTTCAAACACCATGGTGCGTCATGGTGGTCGCGCGGTGTTGATTGCGCTCGATTGTGTTTGCGTGTCATCACTTTGTGTGTCTGGACGTGCGACAAGAAGGTGCAAGGACAGTCTCCTCCGCTCTCTCTCTCTCTCTTTCTCTGGCTGGCTGTGTGTCTGTGTATTCTACACAGGTGCACCCGCCCCCATCCCACTGAGAGGTGACAGACAGAAGACCTCTTGTATTCCTCTTGTCGCACTGAACACAACACACTTGAGACGCACAAACACTTGAGGTCTTTGTTGAGTGAAACAACATGGGGAAGAACGTGCAGTCACACGCGCACAGAGAGAAAGGAGGAAGAGGAAACTGAAAAGGCATCCTCTTTTCTTGTGCTTCTCTGTGTGTGTGTGTGTGTGTATCCTCTTCTCCTGGGTTTCGCCCTCGTATCTCTCGTTCTGGACTACCTTCTGATTGTGTGTTGTGGGTTTGTGTGTATTGTAAAATACACACGACACTTTTACACACATCAAAGACTGTTCAGGATGGATCGGGTGACTCTCTTGTTTGAAAATCAACAATAAACCACGTTGCGCCCATTTTATGTTTCTCCATTTGTCTCGCTCGTGTTTGAAATGGAATCAAAAAAAATTATAATTATGTTGTGAATTCTAACACTTTCAAAGTT
This sequence comes from Ministeria vibrans ATCC 50519, assembly GCA_943704425.1. Lineage (NCBI taxonomy): Eukaryota > Filasterea > Ministeriida > Ministeriidae > Ministeria > Ministeria vibrans. Next base: position 130,660 of record CALSCP010000491.1, on the reverse strand, counting down.
ATGGTGGCGGCAGCAGCAGCAGCTACGGAGGTGGTGGTAGCAGCAGCTACGGAGGTGGCGGCAGCAGCAGCTACGGCGGTGGAAGCAGCTACGGCGGTGGCGGATACGGTGGCCGTGGTGGCGGCGGCGGTGGCTACGGCGGACGTGGCGGTGGCGGCAGCCAGTTCAACAGTGGTCCCATGCAGAAGCCCGTGTGGGATCTTGAACGACTGCCTAAGTTTGAGAAGAATTTTTACCGTGAAAGTGAGACGGTGGCTGCTCGCTCCGAAGCGCAAGTACGTGATTAGAATGGGTTAAAGAGAGAGAGAGAGAGAGAGATGAACGTCCGTGTTTCTGTTAGGTGCGCGAGTACCGTCAAAAGCACACCATTGCTGTGACTGGTGCACGTCCGATGCGTCCTTGCGAGACCTTTGTCGAGGCTGGCTTTCCGTCGTACGTCATGGAGGAGCTTGCCCGTGCTAAGTTCACTGGCCCCACTCCCATTCAAGCCCAAGGTAAAGAAGAAGAAAAGCAACAAAGAATTCAATGGTGATCAAATTGAGTGGTTGTGTAAGCTGTGAATTTTGATGGAGCGAATTATTTTAAGCGATTTATCATGTCCCAAGAATTTTTCAATTTTCTCAATGTCTGGTAGTCTCAATGTGATAGAGCGTTTTTGTTTTGTTGTTTTGTATTATTATTTGTAATTGTATGGGTTTTATTATCATGTGCATCAGTGGAACTGTTCTCAATGGCCCTTGCGTTCTTTTTTGTTCCATAGGATGGCCCCTGGCAATGTCTGGCGGAGACATGGTTGGCATTGCCAAGACAGGCAGTGGCAAGACACTGTCATACCTTCTCCCAGCCGTGCTGCACATCAACGCACAGCCGTACCTTGAGCCGGGCGATGGCCCCATTGCCCTTGTCCTTGCCCCCACTCGTGAGCTTGCTTGTCAGATTCTTGAGCAGGCCCGTCAGTTTGGTGGCAGTTCCCGCATCAAGAGCACCTGTGTCTACGGCGGTGCCCCCAAGGGCCCCCAACTTCGAGACCTTGAAAACGGTATTAGTATTAAATGATTCAGACAAATGACACTCAAACATGTCCCCATGATAGGCTGTGAAATTGTCATCGCGACGCCCGGCCGTCTGATTGACTTCCTCAAGCAGGGCAAAACCAACCTGCGCCGATGCACCTACCTGGTGCTCGACGAGGCCGATCGCATGCTTGACATGGGCTTTGAGCCGCAGCTCAACGAGGTACCATTTAAAAATATAATCTCATTTCATTATCTCACACCCCGCTCTCACTTTATCTCTTTCTCTTTCTCTCTCTTTCTCACTTTCATGTGTGCATGTTAGATTGTGAACCAGATCCGACCGGATCGCCAGACAGTCATGTGGAGTGCGACTTGGCCCAAGGAAGTGCGCAGACTGGCTGAGACGTACCTCAAAGAGTACACTCAGGTCAACATTGGTTCGCTCGAACTGAGCGCCAACGAGAAGATCACTCAGATCATTGACATTTGTACGCCGTCGGAGAAGGACCAGAAGCTGTTCTACATTCTCAGTGGAATCATGCAGCAGGCCGAGCACAAGACGCTAATCTTCTGTGAGACCAAGACGCGTGTCGATGACCTCACTCGTCGAATGAGGTTAGTGTGTATTTGTGTGTGTTTGTGAATGTGTCTGATGTGCGTGAGTGTGTAGGAGAGATGGGTTCCAGGCGATGTGCATCCACGGAGACAAGCAACAGCAGGAGCGTGACTGGGTTCTCAATGAGTTCCGCAGTGGTCGTGCCAGTGTCCTGGTCGCCACAGACGTCGCCTCGCGTGGCCTCGGTATGACGCGCACATATCTCTATCACTTTTTTGTTTCTCTCTCTCTCTATCACTTTCTCTCTCTCTCTCTCTATCTCTCTCTCTATCTATCACTTTGTTTCTTTCTCCTCCCTCTCTCTCTCTCTCTCTCTCTCTCTCTCTCTCTCTCTCTCTCTCTCTCTCTCTCTCTCTCTCTCTCTCGATCTCGATCTCTCTCTCTCTCTCTCTCGATCTCTCTCTCTCTCTCTCTCACACACACACACACACACACGTTCGCTTTGACTGACCCGACTGCATTTGTAGATATCAAAGACATCAAGTTTGTGATCAACTACGACTTCCCCAACGCAGTGGAAGACTACGTGCACCGCATTGGCCGCACAGCACGCGCCTCTGCCACCGGCACTGCCTACACCTTTTTCACCATTGACAATGCTGGTCGCGCCCGTGATCTCATCAACATTCTCACCCAGGTTAGTCACAGTGTGTCAATCTATCAAGCAATTAATTTTTTTTTCTTCGCTGTGTAGTCGAAGCAACAAGTTCCGCCGCAGCTGCAAGAAATGGCAATGGCAAGTCGCGGAGGACGTGGTGGTGGTCGCGGCGGACGCGGAGGTACCCCTCTGTCACTCTTCAGCCGACAATGACTGATTTTCTCTTCTTGTTTGTAGGTGGTGGCTCTCGCTATGGACAGCGCAGTGGCAATGGATACGGGTCGGGTGCCAATGCGATGCCCATCAGTGGCGCTGGTGGCTCTAGTGCGTACCAGTCGTACTCGTCGGGCGCTCCTTCTTCGTCCACTTACGCCTCTGCTCCGCCTCCTTCGTCTTCCTCGTATGGCTCTTCTTCTTACTCTGCTCCTCCGCAGCGCTACTAACAAGCTCATATTCAAACAATACACACACAATGACTTTTTACTCTACATAATTAATTGGTTCAACTCGTGCGCTCTTTGTCGCGCGTCCCACTACACATTGTGCCTGAAGACTCGCCACAAGACTGACGTTTTTCACCTCTTGTAGCGACTCCACAAGGCGGGCAATGAGCTCAGAGACCGATTTGCACTCCTCGCACATTCGCATGAGCACTCGAACAAACTTGGCATTCCGATCAACGCGCGACGCACCATTGTTGATTTCGTCTTCGAGCGCACGATTGATCCAATGCAAGAGAAAAGAAGTGACAAGAATGCGCTCATCATCCGAGAAAGTGGTCAACCCCGGAGAGTTTTCGGTCAGCCATTCGCCGAAGAGCGTGCGGAGATCATCGTCGTCGCGTGCACGCACACGAGAACATTCTGTGAAGTACAAAAAAAAGGCGATATATCAGGGAAAGAGTGTATGACCAAATATAAAATGGGTAGTATACCTGGCCACCAGCATGCAATGTTGTAGTTGCACACAAACTTCGTGTTGTGAGATCCAACCAGCTGTGCTTGCAGTGCGTCGGCAGTTCGATACGCAGTGGGATCTTGCGCATACGCACAGCAGGAGAACAGAGGCCTCTTGTCGTCGAGCGGGTGAACAGGGATGAGCACTGTGGAGCCACGCCATCCCCATCGCAGAGTTCGCGTCGCATCGCACACTCGCTTGCACACGCGATCTAGAGTCCTCCACACCACATGACGTGTAAGATCTGCTTCTGGTTCGGCAAATTCAATGCGGACAAAGTCTTCACCCGCATTGAGACAAAGTCGCACAGGAACACAGCCGTCCATCAACAGGAAGTTGGTACATCGTTGCGTGGCTTGGATCACACACCCTTTTACTGTCTCCCGCCACAGCGCCACCACAACCAGATGGAAGGTCGCCAGTGACACGGGAAGCACGGAGTGCGTGTCCTCCTCGTCTTTCACCACCTGGTACAGCATCACTTGCACTGGTGCGGCTGTCGCTTTCTCAACAAACGGCGCATGCTCAGGCAGCAGCATCGGCACGAGCAGACGAGTGTCGTGTTGGAACACTAGACTCAGTCGCTCAAGCGCCAAAAAGAGCGACGGCCCGTCTGAGATGTCCGCACCAGCCAGTAGCGGCTGGTCGTTCGCCTCACGCGCCGCCGCAGTCCACACGAGCCACAACGCAACATCAACAGGGAATCCCTCTTCCGACCGCTGTCGTGCCTCGTCCAGCTCGGCAAACAGCTTCAGCGTCTTCTTGTTGTCCAGACGCTCGCCCGCCACAGTCACCAGATCAAGCATGTCAAGTGCACGATCACTCGTCGCTCGCTCCCACTGCGCCATTACCACCGAGCACAGCAACTCAACGGCTGCAATCAGACGCGGCACATCAAACACGATCGTGTCCGAAGCACACACGCCTCGCGCACTCGAGTCCTCACGACACACCAACACATCTGCAGCCTCCTCAAGGTATGGCACCAGTCCTGTGCGCAGTGCGTGTTCGTCGGGAACCAGCGACCCGACTGTGATGACCGGTGTGGTCTCACTCAAAACGACACTCGGCAGATCAGCGACAGAAGAAAGCAGCTCAATGCGGCCCATCCGCGACCACCGACCAACCAGATCCTGCGCACACACATACTCCATTGGCAATCGCCGACCACGCACTACAGCATGCATCCCCTCGCTGAGTTCGCGCAGGCCAATGTGCTTCTCACTGCCCACTTGGAAGAACGGAGTGCGACCAGACTCTGGCAGAATCAAGTGGTTGCCCAACACAGGTCCAATCAGACTACGGATCTCTCGAGAGACGGCACGCAGCAGCCGAGATGGCGCGATGTCGTCAGGAAATGTGTCGAGGTGGGTGCCCACAATGAGCACACGGAAGTACGACGAGCGGGTCTCGGGCACTTGATGCGCAATCAGGTGAGCCCACTTGGACAAGTGCTCGTACTGTCGCTGTGCCTGTGTGGCGTCGCCCATGACGGACAAGTCAAAGACGAGGATGTAGGCGGACTCGGAGCCCATAAAAAGCGCGGGGAGTGAATCAAACATGGGCTCACCTGAGAACGAAAGAAAGGGGGAAAACAATAAATAAAAAACGGAAACAAAATCTAGCGTATTCTTCAATCTTACCGGCAAAGTCGAAAGTGTCGAGGTCAATGTGATGTTCCCTCAGTTTACCCTTGAGCAGCTCTTGAACTGCACTCATCGTGAGAGCAGTGGGAGTGGAGATGGCGGTGGGAGAAACCGAAGTGGTGATACTGGTAGCAGTTGTTGTTGTGGTTGCTGTTGTTGTCGGCGGTGGACTCAATGCTGCTGTGTCGCTTGCTCTACTCGGAGCAGACTCACTCGCACCTGCAGTTTCCCCTTCCTCCGCCATCACCACCACCGCCTCACTCTTTTTCCCGATCATGCTCTTGAGACGGTACTCGCCCACCGGCACTGCCTCAAAGAAGCCCCCCTCCTTGTTGAACACAAGTCGCATGCGCTGCATTCGAGTGGCCACTGACCGGTCTTGATCCTTGGGCAATGGTCGTCCTTGCAGTGCCGCAAGAAGTGCTGTCTTGCCCGCCATCACCGCACCTAGGAACAGCACTTTCAGTGCGTGAGACTCCACTGACCCACGAGCCAGCGCTGACTTGAACGCAGAGTGGTAGACTGAGTCACTACAGAGAAGATAACCAATGAGGAGAATGAAATGAAGTACTGACTCGTACGGGTCAATCAGTTTCAACGCATCGGAAACAGACCAATCAATTGTGCCTGATCCAGTGTGAATGTAGAGTGTGTCTCCTTCCAAAGAGAACTCAATCGATTTGAGAGCACTGGAAAGAAAGGAGTGAGATGGTCGAACAGAAATGTGATTGAGTTGAGCACTGACTGTTCGACTGAGTGTGTTTCAATGTGCGTTCCCTTCGCACAAGACCACACGAGAATGGTATTGTCATGAGAGCCAGTGTAGACAGTCAGTCCATTGCGAGTGAATGCCAATGAGGTAATGCCGCTACACATTTCCAAAAGTGAGTCACACACACTCAAGTGCATTTTGTCTCTTCTCATTCTCAATCTTACCCTGTGTGTCCCACAAAGGTGCGCTCGCACTCTCCACTCAAAACATACCATAGTTTTACAGTGTTGTCATGTGATCCACTGAGCACTTTCATTCCGTTTGGTGAATATTTCACACACTCAACAGACCTAAATAAGACATTAAAAAGTGATTCAGAATTGGTTATTATTCTTACTGTGAGTGACCAGTGAAAGTGACGATACAATTTCCACTCTTAATGTCCCAATGTTTGATTGTGTTGTCACCTGAGCCACTGAGCACATTCCGTCCATTCGGTGCGAAATCAACTGAACGCACAAAGCTAAAAACGAGAAAAAGAAAATTGGATGAGAGTGCAAATGAGTGGATTTGTCTTACTCTGAGTGTCCAGTGAGTGTCATGAGACACTTTCCACTCTCACGGTCCCACAGTTTGAGTGTGTTGTCTGCTGAGCCACTGAGCACTTGTGAATTGTCAGGAGACCAAACCACTGAGAAGATGAAACTAACAAAAGAATGACATCAGTCGAAACCAAAGAATATCACAAACACACTTACTGTGAGTGACCAGTGAGAGTGATTGTGCACACTCCCGTTTGCGCATTCCACACTTTCACTGTGCCATCATATGATCCACTCGCAATGAACAGTCCATCAGTCGAATATTCGCACGAGGAAACGGATCTACAGAGAGAACACAAACAGAAATCAGACAAACCTCATTTGGACAAATGTCTTACCGTGTGTGTCCAGTGAGAGTCATAACACACTCTCCACTTGCAAACACAAACACTTTCAAAGTGCTGTCGTCTGAGCCAGTGACCATTCTCAGTCCATCGGGAGACACTGACACACAATAGATTGCACTGTGAAAACAACACAATCAAATGAGAAGAAACCACAGAAACAAACAATCGTACCGTGTGTGGCCAGTCTCAACAGTTCGCACATGTGCGTGATTCTTCAATTCCCACACCATGAGAGTTATGTCCGAACACATGCTGACCAGAAATTGCTCATCTGGAGTGACAGCAAGACCAGACAAACCTTCTATATCGTCCCAACCCATCTCCGCCAGCGCATCCTCAATCTGCTCCTGTCCATCTTCGTCCTCCCGGAACAGCTTCACGCTATCCCCCTTCGCGTACGCAAACACATCACCCAGCCGTGGATGCCAAGCAAGCGCCATTGGCACCAGCGGTTCTCTCCCGCTCCTGAGCAAAGACGAGATGAGCACAAATGCAATGCACAAAACATTATCGAACAGACGAGAACAACAGCCAGAGCCTCTCCCGTCCTCACCTGCCCAATCAATGTACTGAGAGACGGACTCAAGGCTGTGCCGCTGTTTGTGCTCACTAATGGCTGATTTGTGTGAGAAAAGAAAGTGAAAGAAAGAAAATAAAAAAAATCTGTTACAAATCGATTTTTTTTTACCGCCGAGGCCGTGGCAAACACAATAAGGACACGTCCCCAATGAAACCGGGTAGAAGAAGGCAATAAAAAATTGAGAATATTTGAGATTTGAGTTATATTTCATACAACAATTTGTTTATTTTGCCTTCCTCTCCCTCACCACCACCCGCATGGAGCCGCTCACCGAAGTGCCCCTGGGCGCTGTTGTGGTTGAATCGTCGTCTCCCGCACAACAGCACGTCGAAGAGGTGCGACGGGCCAAGACAATGCGCAACGCACACTCACCTGCGCTTCCCGCCTAGGAACGCATGACTGTCTCGACGGACTATGGCCCAGTCACGGTGTGGCGGGTACTCTCAAAGAAAAGCACGGACAACCTCGTGCCCGTTGTCACTCTGCACGGCGTCGGTGTTTTGTCGCATGCCGATGTGTGGAGCTCCTTTGTGAGCAGTGCCTGTGCCGCCTACCCCTCCATCGACGCCCCCGACTCCTTCAACGGCTTCCTCGACACCTTCTACTTTGTTCACATTGACGCGCCGGGGCACGAAATGGGTGCAGCGCCAATGGACAGGCACGCTTTGATCTCACTCACCCCCACTCATCCAACCCTTGTGTGTGTGCGCCCCCATGCAGATACCCCACCCTCGACGAAATGGCACAAATAGTCATCACAGTGATGGATGCGCTTTCTATTCCTCGGGCGATTCTGATGGGCTCGGGAGCGGGTGCCAATGTGATGTGTCGGGTGCTGGTTGCAACGGAGAAGGAGCGACGAGTGCTCGCAATGTATCTCAATTGCTGTGTCCTCCAAACGTAACCGACACGACCGTAACAGAAGTGACATGTGACACGAATGGGTTTTAGAGCATCGTGGAGTGAGTGGATTGGGGCGCAAATGGTCTTTAGGCGATTCGCACTGGCGGGCATGTCACCCGCACTACAAGAAGATCTGCTCTTCAGACTATTCTCACCAGTACACAAACACGCAAACGCTCACAATCCAATCACGTTCACTCCTCTGGTAGGAATCGTATGAGCGCAACAGCGATGCAGTGCAGCAAATGCGAAGCGCCTACGGAAACACACACTTCCCATTTGCCAATCTTATTCTCTACTGGAGATCATTTCTCAAGTAACACTTGCAACACAACGAGACACACACTTAATGACTCACCACGAGACACACGCAATGTCTACGGCAACTGACCCACATCTAAACGCCATCACAAACGACACACCATGACTCATTATGATGCAAAAACTCTCAACCACACACACGCACACAATGACAAACGACCCTGTCATTGCCATTGAGAAAAAAGTGTGTGACGCACCTACTAAACAGGACCATTTTTTTCTCTTGTGTTGCACAGCCGTTCCGAGGTCATCAGTGGGCTCAAAGCGACACTCGTGCGCCAACGCACACACATCATTCTGCACAGCGGACATGACGATCCCTCCCTGGGACTCACGCAGTCTCTCGCAGACCCCACACAGTCCATCCTCCACTCTGCGTCCCATCCGATCGCACAGCCCATTGTGTCCACGGCTGTTGGTGCCTGTGTCAGCGCCGAGTGTCCCATGGCCCTGGTCAAGCCCTTTGTCCTTATGGCCAATGCCATTGGCATTCCCTTTGCTCATCGCCTCAAATAATATTATTTTAACTTTGTACACACACACACACGCAAACACACAAGACACAAATTGTTTAGAGTGCGAAAGGTTTGAGTGACCCAATCGCCCGTAGCACTCTCAGTCGTTTTCCTGCGCTTGAAATGCCCATTGACGCCAACGTGTCGTGATCGAGATCCAACAGCACATCTCCTGAAATATCGTTTGTCTCAAACGTCTCACTGTGCTCCGTCAGTTCCGTTGCGCTCAGCCAATTGAGCACTTGCGAGACATTCCATGATCGCACAGTCGTTAGATCCAGGCCTGCAGTTACCTCTTGCCCTTCCGCATCCACAGTTGGAATCGCCTCTGTTGATAACGCTGTTGATGCTGTGGTTGCGGCTGCCGCTGCGGCGGCTCCAATGGTGTTGGGCGTGAGCAGTGTTCTTTCGCGTCGTACGCGCGCACTAATGGCCGCGTTGCTTCCGTCGTCCTGCGCGCAAATGTACTCGTGGATGTCGTGCAGCACCTGAATGATGTCCGTCTCCTTCTTCTTCGCGCCGGCGCTTCGGTCGCGAAACAACTGGCGGGCGGTCGGAGGGAGTTGAGCCATTGTTTTGGCGAAGCTGTCCTTGTCGTGTGCGTCAAAGGCGAAGTCTCGGTCGCCCAGCCGCTTCGGCGTCCCATCGGGGGTGTTGGACATCCCGGATGCCACCGCTGTCACTGCTTTGTCGTCGAGGAGCACCCGCAATTGTCGTCCCTGACAAAGAGAGAGAGAGAGAGAGAGAGAGAGACAGAATTTCAAAAAAAAAAAGGAAAAAAACTCGGAGCGTTTCTTTTGTGGATGAGTTGTAGTCAAAAGAAAGCAGACCCGCTCCTGTCCGAACACTTCACACGGCCAATGAGCGCCACAATGAGACGCACGGAAGGGTCGTGTTGAAGCGCATTGCCGTCCGCCAAAACAGCGCCAGGTTTGAATTTTCAATTTCATACCTCAGGTAAAGTTTGCATTAATATGTCGAGCTGCTTCCCGTCGACGATGGAGACGACATCATTGTCGGCGTCGAGGCAGCGAAGGACGATCTTTGCCGTGGGTGGAGCTTTGGGGAGTTCGTGAACGCTGAGACACTTTTCAAAGAGATCAATCAGCTCGGGCTTTGGTCCGACGCGAATCAAGCGTGTTTCGTTTCCCAGCGTAACCTTGACGATGACCATGAGTAGCAAAAATAATTAATATTAGACAATTGATCATTGATTTAATTGAATGATTAAAACTTGTGATAATTCATATGTTTCGGGAATACGCAATGCATGCGCTACACTCGCCACAGACGATAAACTCACAAGCAGCAAATATTAAAGGTAGAGGCTCAATTATGAATTAATGCTCAAATCGATCCACAACCAAGCAATTGAGCCATAATCATTGAGTTGATGACTTGTGAAATTGACTCAGTCGAAATGTCGAATAGTCAAGAGTCAAGACTCAAACATTGTTAATTTTCATGTCGGCTGACTTCCACGACGGCATCCGCGCGCTCGTTGTCACGGCACTGTCGCAATTAATACTGACCTCGATCGCATATGCGCTGGTGTTGCGCTGGAGGAGAGCAGACGAGGCTGACGCGCCCGTGGTGGGCTTCGTCCTGTCGGCCGTGTCGCTGTCGATCGCCACGTCGACTGTGCTCGCTCTCCTGGCCGGCGGCTGTGTCGTCGCCGGCGGAGGCTCGTCCGCGATTCTAGCCCGCGTGTGGAGCCACCTGTTTCTCCTGGTGGACATTGCCGTCTACTTGTGTATGCGCTGTGGGCGGTTCTTTGTTGCGCGCCATGCTCACCAAACGCCCTCTCTACTCTCCTCCTCTCTCCCTCCCTCTCTCTTTCTCCCGACAGGCATTCCGTTTGCTTACTTCTTTACCGAAGCTGAAGGCTTTTCAAACACACGCACGGGGCTGCGAGGGCGCATCTACGAGACGACCGCGGTGCTGGGGCTGCTGGGCGTCTTGCTTGCGGGCTTCACCTTTGTCCTTCAGCTGCTCTTTGGCGCCTCCTCGTCCTCGTGGGACATCACTTGGGTTGTCAGAGGCTCTGTCTCTCCTGTTCTTTTCTCCTATGTGGCCCTGACTGGCGCGGTGTTAGTGTTAGGTAAAGAGAGATGCACTTGTACGTCCTTCATGACACGACGCCATGTTTCTTCAAAGGACTCACACCACTTGGAATGGTCACAATGCTCACATGGAGTGCATCTGCTCTAGCAAAGGGCACCGTACGACGCAGCCAAGCAGCGCTAGACTACGCTCAATTGCAATTAGACCAGGCACAACGAGAATTCACACAAGCGCAACTACAACATCAACACCAACAACAAGAACAAGAGACTTCTCCTCACAGACAGTTCAGCCGATCAGCTTCCTCACTTGATCCTCTTGATGATGACGACGACGGTGTTGTTGATTCCCCTTCCTCTCCATCCTCTCCATCCTCTCCATCCTCTCCAT